>ML777564.1:2109938-2181495 GCA_009831015.1 Picea engelmannii | reverse complement strand
AGTTGTAATTATACCTCCTAGTCTCCTATATATACCAAGGAGACATTTTCATTTTGAATCATCTTGTACTTGAACATTTAAGTGGGGTAAAAGGAGGTTGCCCCTTCGAAGAGGCTTATTATCTGAAATTATCTCTTTTTCAACGCGTTGAGTACTTTTTCTAATATTTTTCTATGCTATATTGATATTTGGTTCTTAACACTGGAGTACCTACAACATCTAACCTCAAAACAAGCTGGGCAATCCTCATCTTCAGCACCCTGGTACCAGCATTCTTCTCAATTTTGCAAGTTCCTCTCTAGATAGACACTAGATGACCTGCGAGTATACCTCACTTGACAGATATATGTCAACCCACGAGTTCCTACTCAATTAAGGTTTCAACAGAACCCTAGTATTCTGCATCTCCGAAACTCTCTCACTTTTCTCACACTTTCTCCACTACCTCAAACTTGTCGTCGCATTCTCAAAAAGACCAAAATAGACCATAACAAAATCACTAGATAGTTATTCAATGTAAGTGTGTGAGTGTGCTTGTGAATGACTCCTTGAGGGGTATTTATAATTTTTCTAGGTAACCTCTTCCCTTAATATTAGGGATTTTGGATATTTCTTGTTACAACTGTGTTACCCTTTCATTCATTGACTTGTAACCAACTAGGGATTCTTGACCATTCTTCGGGGATTCCAACTTCACAAGTCCACATCTCCCTAACCGTGAGAAACCACGTGGCATACCACATATCACTGGAAATGGCATGGCATGTACTATACATCCATGATAGTATTACCTACAATTTCAATATCCTTCATGTCCATATTACTCAATCAACTTCGAGTCCCATAACCACACCTCTAGGGATACATGTAGACTGCATGTAGAAATGCACCCAACTAACTCACCATCAATATTGATCATACAAATTTCAATCAACTGTCCAACATATTTGGACCTCTCCAAGGGTTGACATCAATGATAACCAATTGTCCAACAAATGGATTCTCCTTGTCGATCTCCTTTTTGGAAATGCTTCCATGTTATAGAAATGTTTTCCACACTCCATGCATATTGCTCTCATGGCCTTCCATTTCCCTCTACAAACCCCATATCCTCCTTTTATGTGCACTCCATAGCTAAAATAATCAATTTTTTATATGTACACAACCTCCCAGTTATGCAGCACGCGTACATATGTGGGTTGCTCCACTATAGCCCGTGTACATCGAGTTTGGCACTCAAAAAAAAACATTGCATCAGGTTTCCATGCCATGTGATGAGATCTATGATCTATGACCTTCCATAAAATAAAAACGATCTGAATCGGCCCTTAAATTCCAATTGGAGGCTATACATTTAGCTATATCTAATCCTTGAAGACATTCAACACATCATTGAGAGAAAACATACTCTAGAGAAATTTCACCTCAATTGATGATCTGAATTTATGAATGGAACGAAAGGAATAATAGACTAAATACAATAACATAGAAATGAAAAGAACAACAATGGATATCCAGTGAAAAATAACTTTTATTGAATAAATAAAATAGGCTGAAACTGTAAAATTGCATAACTGAAAACAACTTGCTCGAATGGTGGTAGCTATCTCTGAGAAGAGATGTGGCTACTATGTGCATTCTTCTGAGCAGAATGATTACAATGAGGCTCCAGAGGCCTTTTTAACATTACTCATGAATGCCAAAACCATACACATCCAAAAACCTAACCCTAGGAGATAAAACACCAAAAATTATGTGGTCCTCAATGGGTAAGTTAGTACCTCAACTTCACGGGGTCGTAACTTTTGCATACGACCTCTGTTTTAGGCACGTGATATCTCGTTGGCAATTTATTTTTGAGAACTACACATTATTTTGTAAAACTCTAACTTTTTTTATAGTTTGACTATGGAAAGCCAAAAAAACATTGTTTAGGTCCCCAAAACAACCCTGGAAGTACAAAAATATGTACGAACATGAAAACTTCCAAAATAAGCCAGTTGGATTAGGTGGGCAGCTACCAATATCCACCTGGTAGTTGTGTAGGGCTTCATACAACCCCATAGTGTAGAAACCACAATTACAAATAATTAAAAAATAACGTGTTGAACTAAAAATCGTCAAGAGGAGCCAGTTGGAATAGGTGGGTGGCCACCAATATCCACCTTGATCAATTGAGTCTGCATCCCTTTTTCCTTGAAAGTATGAATTTCTTGTGTTCATCCCCCAAGTTCTTCCTATCTTGTAATGGAGAAATTCATTGAATCATACTTGTGAGCTTGCCTTTGTGGAGGATTGAACTAGTGGAGGCCCAACTAGAGGGACTTAGTTTCTCGATTCCGATATGTGTCATTACATAAGTTTGTCACCTATGTACTTTTTTTTATTACATTAATAGAAATACTCTTTTCTCATTCAATTGAGATATTTCAAATATTTGTATTGATTTCCATGGGCATATTTGTTATGTATGTTAAAGGATTATGCTAATTTATAAGCTAACATTATATATAATCACCACATGCATGTTTGTCTTGGTTTTTTAGGACAAGTTGAAGGTATAAATCTTTGAGTCGTGTGCCCAATGGTGGTCTTCTTCGAATGTCTAGACGAGGTAGGATTATATTCTTCTCTTGTTATAATTTCATTTATATAGTATACTTGAGATTAGAGTTGATTTATAGGTGTCATTGCGTATGTTGTGGTTTTCCCCTAGCCATAGAGATATTTTCCTCATAATAGAATTGGCGATTCCACTGGGGAGATCTCCATTTTTAGGTATTGGGTGTCTTTCTCCTTGATTTTATCTGTGTTTGTCTGAGTTTATCTGTCATATGTTGCTTGAAAGTATGTATTTAGCATTATATCTTAGTTGCTTGGCTCAACCATTGCCCAGGAAGTGTCTTCCTTGACATATGTGGGTTGTCCCTTGATAGGGCATGTACATACGTGTGTTGTCCTCCTTTAGGGTGTGGACATACGTGAGTTGTTCTCTGAATAATAGCATACACTATCGCTTTAGTATTTTTGGTTGATTTTGGTGTTTTTTGGGTGACTATTGTTGGTTGTTGAGACTTATTGGGTCCATTTTCTTACTGTTAAGTGCCTATAGAGTGATAGGAAACCTTTTTGTTGTTGATTTTTTGGGAAAACTTCTTTCTTGTCATTTTTCTCATGTGTAGTCCTTGCACATGGGTCTAGGTAGTTACATATTTGTATCCTGCTTGGCTTGTTTCATTTTGCTTGTAGTAGGATCTGCATGTGATCATGTTATGCAGTCCTTGCATTTTCTTTTCATTATATCGAAAATACAAAAATATTTTCTTTATTGCATTTTACTTATGGAATTTGCACTTTTGGATACTTTACATTAGTTTTGCAATAGTGGGAAAGATTGCACTTCATTGAATTATAGAGACTTCATCTTAGAAACAACATTTAGAAGCATATCATCTCATTGAAAAACAATACTAGTACTTAGCAGTGTTTTTACATTTGCTTCTTTTTATATATGTTGAGTCGTAATACCATCAATTTAACGATCGCACCTCTTGAGTAAGCAGGAGCCATTAAAATTAACGCTGAATAATTAAAAAAAAATAGAAAAAAAAAAAAATCAAGGTACACAAACAAGTATAGGACTTAGAGCCTTGGAATAGGATTTTGTGCATAAAATTCTCCAAGGCTGTTAAACTCAATGTATGTATTTGACTAGGGAGTGGTGAAACCCATTATGTAATTGGTGATGTCAAGAGGATCCGCTCACACCGAAGTTAAGCATGAGTTCGCATGAAGTTGGTTGTAGAGATAGCCCTCTAATACCTTCCTAGCGTCAAAGATGTGTTTGGGGTTCTATTCATATCTAGGGGTATCTCTAGTGTCATTACCTCCATGAGAGGTGGTGCTTTTGATATTTTTGGCTTTGCTACCCTACCCATATGGTGGACCAGACTTGCGACTGCTCACTTGTGCATTGGTTATATCATGGTGACTCTAGTTGCTTGACATAAGTATCCAAATAGGTTACTTGCAGGGGTTATTCTGCAAGTACCCTGACTCAGATAGTGATCGGACAACACACAGCCTTAATGGAGGATTACCTTTCCGGGGGGGTCTGACCGACTACACTATTAATCCTATGAGGGTCCTTATAACTAGTTTTGTTACCTCCACTCTATTGTTGCGGAGTCTTGGGGCCCTATTGGGCAAGGCATACCTACTTTAGTTCGGGAGGTCCTTTTCATCCATCATATCATGTTTGTGTGCATTGGCCATTAGGTTTATTTAGGAGTGTGATATTTGATTATTATTTGGCCTTAGTATTTCTTATTGCACCATGAGTTTTGATTGCTATGGTTGGTGGAGCCCCTGTGACTCCCTTATTTAGTGCTACCCAACCCATGGTCTCTACTCAGTCGATGGGGATGAATCCTTTTGTATTTCTGAGTGGTAGTCCAAATAATAGTCCTCGGTCAATGCCTTGGGCCTCTAATCCTTTCTATATTGGTATTCCATACATGACTTGACACTTTTCATCCCTTGTCTCCTCGTCTTATGTGAATCCTAGCTTTGGGTCTGGGGGAATGATGCCTCATTATTCTCCTTTTTTGTTTGGTGGGGGTCATATCCCTCAATCAATGCCTATGGTAGGAGGTTGGAATCCTCTTTCTTATGCACCCAATCCTAGCCTCAATTTTATAGGATGGAATCCACAAACAGGTAGTCCTTCTACTTCTTATATTTCATCCTTCATTCCTTCTTCCATAGGGTTGATTCCTATGAATGATTTTATTACAATGCCCCCCCACCCTCTGTATTTTGGTGTTTCATCTGGAAGAGTTAGTTCTATAGTATGGGAAACCCCATAAATGTAGTTCCTTCATCTGGGGGAAACATATATCCTCACACGAGTAACCCTTATCATGTTGCTTTCTGCTTGCAAGAGGCTTCCTCAGTGATGATGCCCTTACAAACCTTTATGAATCAGTTTGGAGGAGGATACTATCATATTGGACATGGACATGGTGTATACCAGAACCACGCTCGGCATGCGATCTCTCAAAAACATTGTTTCTCGGGACCATGGTCTCTGATAAAACAACCAGTCGTTGTAATTCATGTTGGAAGCACAAGTCCAACCACTGCAAGTCATACTGGAATTAAGTCACCAACCTCTAAAAGTAATTTTGGATACCTATCACCAACCTATAAAAGTCATGTTAGAGACTGTTAGCGTCAGAAGTCACCCCTGGATTACTTGCAGGAGCAGAGCCCAACGCCCATCAATTTTATGTCACGATTTGTTTAATGGGATGATCGAATGGACAAAGACTCAAGAAGATAGAGCTTTAACTCAGGAAACTAGGCCTGGTATGTAGAAAGCAAGGGAGGTCTTGATCCAAATTCTGTCAGTAAGTTGATTAAAGGGTGGTAGATGGGAGACTTGTGAGAAGGGTTAGCAAGAATTCCTCAGGCAACAGGCCTTCGGAAGCTTGAGGAAGAAAAACTCAGAATCCAAGATCCTCTTGGTCCAGAGTTTCAAGGAGCTGAGGGGTGCTCAGTCATCCAAGGCTTGGTGTCCCTTCAACCAAATTTGGGTGGGTATTCTTTGTCAGACGCCACCTTAACTTCGCATGGCTCCTGCAAGGGGAGTAGCTAAGCCATTAAGTGCCGAGCTAGCGTGTGCAGACCTCCTCCGGCTAGTCGAGAACTCGGCATGGCTTCCCTGGAAAAATGGGTACACAGGACCCTCTCGAGCAGACCGCTTGCCAGACCCTCCATACCTCGCACTTAATGAATGAGGAGAGGTTTCAACCACCCCTTCTTGCCTTCATTTACTCCAGCGAAGACCAGGATCGAAGTCGGGTCCGATGGAAACTGGAGGTCATGATGGGCCTCTATGTGACTGAAACCCGACACCCTCGCCCCCTTTGTGGAGCTCCTTTATTTCCCTGGTGACCATGGGCTGTGACCCTGTGCTTACTCTCAAAGGTGCTTTCGGGGTTCGTGAATAGGAAGGGGATAATCCCTGTTCCTTGAAATCACGATGAGAAAAATGCCGAAACGGATTAATCTGGCACCACGCATCCCTCTAGATATAACGGTTCTAAACTCTCCCGACAATGTTGTGGGCCCGGGTCCTGGACACTCCCAGCACCTCGCACATCGGGAATACAATGATGTTGCACCTTGCACCTCAAAATCGTGATGGGTGAATCGGCGAGGAGCCTAATCGCGCGCCAGATGTCTCCTATTGATGGATGGCCAATATTTCTCCGTAATACTGCGGGCCCGACTTTGGGCGCCTTCGGCGCTATCGGGGTTCAAGGTTTCGAGATATAGGACAACACAGAACCTTCACCCCTTGAACTCCCGAATGCCGAAACATCGAAGCGAATAGATCTCTCGCCATGCATCCTCTGGATGGATGGTTTCTATCTTTCCCTGCACATAATATGGACACTACCCATCATGCTAATCCCGGCGCAACTCCGCTAACCGAAATTTCCATCCGACCGTCGATCTTCTCCTATGGACAAATCTGGGTCGTTGACAACATAATTCCGCCCGCTCACTTGATTTTTAGCCTGAAATGGGGATTTACGTGCTACGCTTGGGCGTTCTTCATGCAACCTGCAGACCTGGATGCTCTCGAGCCCAAGACAAGAATTTTCGCTAACATTAGGCTCCATGGGGGATAGATTTGTCCCTGTGATGCTCTAAGAACTCATTCTGCAGCTTCAGCGCCTTGCTGTTGGGCTATGGAGTCAGGCTCAAAACATCCTGCTGTTGAAAATACAAACCGAAAAATAAAAGCAACAAAATAAAAATACATGCTCAAAGGAGCTTATTTATATACAATCCTAAACTAATAAAAAACTTTACATGGGGCTAGGTGTAAGCAGATTTCCACCATAGCCATTCAAGCAGCTTCCTGGATAGAATCTCCTTCCTTCTGTCAATGATCATCAGCAGATGGTGTAACCATGACAGAAGAACGGTTACACTCTTCAACTCCTCCTTATATGCTAGAGTTGAGATGAAATAGGGCAGCTCCAAGGCATGGGGGAAATGCCACTCCATGTACTCGCTGACAGGATCATAGAATGAGTGGCAAATTTTGAAAAATTGGCGACAGGAAGCCTCCTCTGCTACACAATTATTCTCATGTGGTTGAATATCTTTGACAAGCACAGGTGAGTGGACAACTGTCGTAGGCTCACTGATCTCGGGTGGTGGCTGCTCGTTGACTGGCTCTGGATAGAAAAAGAAATGCACGCTCAGCTGCTCCTCTAGTTCCTCCTCCTCTTTGTGCACTCTCCCATATTGTAAAAAGGGAACGGTCTCCCGATCCTTCTCTTCAATCCCAAATGTAAATACATCATGGGAAATATCATGAAGGAAGAAAGAACAATCCGCTTCCACAATGGCTTCTTCGTTTAAATCTGAGACAACAGGCTCATTGGGGGTAGATGCTAACGCATCCAAAAAATCTTCAATAATCTCTTCAAATGAGTTTCTTTGATCATCTGCCTCGAAGACTGGAAAATCCTTTTTGCTGCCTTCATATTCCAATTTTTCACATTGGGGAGTGGGGAATATCGCCTGCTCCACTAGTTCACTCAGGTCATCTTCTTCCTCCCAGGCTAGAAAATCCTCTGCACAGTCTTCATATTTCAACCCTTCTAATTGGGCAGAGAGATATTTCACTTGCTCCATCAGCTCACTTAGGGAATCCTCTTCCCCCCTAGGATATTCATCGCTTTCATAACCCACCTCTGATGCAGACGAATGGGGAGGATAAATTATTGATTTTCGATCCAGTTCATCAAGACCATCTTCACAGGCTACGTTTGAAACAGTTTCATCTCGCATATAGTTGTGGTATCCCCCACAAAAATTATGACAAATTGACTCAGAGGGATACAAATTCTGACAAAAGGCAGTGAAAGCTGCATGGAATCCATTGAGTGAAGAAATGCTAGCAGGGGGTAAAGAATGATACCATTTACGTGCATCCCCTACTAATGAGAACATGAACATCTTTAGTAATACATCCTCATGATGTATCTCCCACTAACACATGAGTTCATGAAACTCACTGAGGTGCTGAGCAGGGTCATCCTCTTCACATTTTCCAAATATGGGCAAATAATCGCCCCATTCATTTGGAGAGGGGACAACATTAGGAAAACCAGGAATAGCAGAAAAATTAAAAGGAGAAAACCTGTCAGCAAGGATTTTCTCCATATCGAACCAGTGGAGTCTCCAATCGATCCTTGAATCATGGAGTCTCCAGGTGAAATATGCGCAGCTTTGAATGTGTCTGGTCCTTTTTCACCATCAAAGGCTAGATCCTAACGTTGTTGTTACCCCAGGAAGCTTCTCAGGCTGAGAAAGCAGCTGCTGAAACCTTCTCGAGAAATCTCCGTAGGGTCAGCTTTCAGGTGTGCTAATAGTAGCCACAACTGAAACAGTGATGTGGAAACCTTGGAGTCGCCAGGTGAATAGTATAAATCTTGAATGGATCTAATGTCTGATGCACCTTCAAAATCATAGGCTCAATGTCGTTCTGCCCAGGGAAAATCTTCAACTTCGTCCCCAGCAACGGCGCCAGAAATGTTAGCGTTGGAAGTCACCCCTGGATTGCTTGCAGGAGCATAGCCCAATGCCCATCAGTTTTATGTCCCGATTTGTTTAATGGGGTGATCAAATGGACAAAGACTCAAGAAGATAGAGCTTTAACTCAGGAAACTGGGACTGGTATGTAGAAACCAAGGGAGGTCTTGATCCAACTTCCGTCAGTAAGTTGATTAAAGGGTGGTAGATGGGAGACTTGTGAGAAGGGTGAGCAAGACTACCTCAGGCAACAGGCCTTCGAAAGCTTGAGGAAGAAAAACTCAGAAGCCAATATCCTCTTGGTTCATAGTTTCAAGGAGCTGAGGGGTGACTTGACTGGATCCTCCAATTCCAAGTCATTTAGTGCTAAGAAAATCAAAGGAACCGATTAGAAACAATAAAACTGTTACAGTGATCCAACCTACATCATCCTATAATAGCTACAACTCGACTGGATCCTCCAATTCCGAGTTGTTCTAACACAGTAAACAAAGAGATGGAAAAAGAGGTTGACATCCATAAAGTAAGAAGTCTCAAATGCCTTATACATTATCCATAGTGACCAGCGCTTCATCAAAACTTACAGAACGAGAGCCTAGCTCAACCATCGACCGCTTACACAATACAAAGACTGAGTTTATATACTCAGAGAAAATCGCCTAACATCAGCGTGCTTAGTCATCCAAGGCTTGGTGTCCCTTCAGCCAAATTCGGGCGGGTATTCTTTCTCAGACACCACCTTAACTGCGCATGGCTCCTGCAAGGAGAGTAGCTAAGCCAATAAGTGTCAAGCTAGCGTGTGCAGACCTCCTCCGGCTAGTCGAGAACTCGGAATGGCTTCCCTTGAAAAATGGGTACACAGGACCCTCTCGAGAAGACCTCTTTCCAGACCCTCCATACCTCACACTTAATGAATGAGGAGAGGTTTCAACCACCCCTTCTTTCCTTCATTTACTCCAGTGAAGACCAGGATCGAAGTCGAGTCTGATGGCAACTGGAGGTCATGACGGGCCTCTCTGTGAATGAAACCCGACACCCTCGACTCCCTTTGCAGAGCTCCTTTATTTCCCTGGTGACCATGGGCTATGACCCTGTGCTTACTCTCAAAGGTGCTTTCGACGTTCGTGAATAGGAAGGGGCTGATCCTTGTTCCTTGAAATCGTGATGACAATGCTGTGGGCTCGGGTCCTAGACACTCTCGGCACATCGCGCATCAGTAATATGACGATGTTGCACCTTGCGCCTCGAAATCGCGATGGGAGAATCGACGAGGAGCCTTATCGCGTGCTAGATGTCTCCTATGGATGGACGGCGAAGATTGCTCCGTAAGACCGTGGGCCCGACTTTGGGTGCCTTCGGCACTTTCGGGGTTCGGGGTTTTGAGATATAGGACAACACGGAACCTTCACCCCTCGAACTCCCGAATTTCGAAACGTCGATGCAACTAGATCTCTCGCCACGCATCCTCTAGATGGACGGCTGCTATATTTCCCTGCACATAATATGGATGCTACCCATCGTGCTAATCTCAGCGCAACTCCGCTAACCGCGATTTCCCATCTACCGTCGATCTGCTCCTATGGATGAATCTGGACCGTTGACAACATAATTTCGCCCACTCAATTTATTTTTAGCCTAAAATGGGGCTTTACGTGCTACGCTTGGGCGTTCTTCATGCAACCTGCAGACCTAGATGCTCTCAAGCCAAAGACAAGAATTGTCGCTAACAGAGACCTGAAACCAACCAATGTTGGTCATGTTGGATACCTGTCACCAACCTCTGCAACTCATGTTAGGGGCAAGCAACTAGCCTCTGAAATCCATGCTAGGGGAGAGCACTCAGCCTCTGCAAGTCATGTTGGAGACACAAATCTAGTCACTTCTAGTCACATTGGACAAACATCACCAACCTCTGCTAGTCATGTTGGATATTAGCTACTAGCCTCTGCAAGTCATGCTGGGAGCATGTCACTGACCACTGCAATTCATGTTGGAGGCATTGATATCATTGAGAAGAATAGATGTATATGACGTAAGCCCAAGTTCATTTGTATACTTTGTAAAGACGATCACCTAACTTGTTTTTTCTCTGCTATTTCATTGGTACAAGAAGCAAGGTCCTTGTCTAGCAGACCTTCGAGTTCTAAGTCATATTTGGTTTCCCAACATTCTAATCCTTCTTCAGTTGATACAACAGTCATTTCAATGCAATCTTCGGTTGACACCACTCCTATTTTGGGGAGTAATGCATCTCTTGACCATGTCTCACATCTTGTTCAACCAGCGGTCGTGTCGATGCAATATTCAATCGACGCCACTCCTGTTTTGGGGAGTGATGTGTCTCTTAACCGTGTTGTATCACATCATATTCAACCAACGGTTGAATAAGTGGTCTCATTAATGCAATCTTTCGTTGATCTCACTATTCTCTTGGAAAGCAACAAGTCTAAGGAAGTGACATTGTCGATGCAATATTCAACCAATCCCACTCTTCTTTTGGGGGGTGATGTGTATTTCGACCATGTCCTTAGCATTTCTAGTTCTATACATTTTGAACAAGGGAGAATTCCACTCTCTCTGAGTACTCTCCCTCCAAGTCCTAGGATGATTTCCTTTTATTGGAATGATATTGTAGAGCCTCACCTTCCTTCTTCTGCACCCTTCCAAATAATTGGTGTTCGTCGATGTATTGTAGATGAAGCATCCTCTGCAATTATTTTATCCTCCTCATATTTACAAGCTTTGGGTTCTCCCAAGATTGTATCAGCTACCCCTAAGTTGTTATATTTTGACAGAAGGCCTGCATGGGAGCCCTGGCCTCCCCCATGATATGCTTCTTAGAAAAACATCCTGGAGTCTTAGTTAAACTCTTTTTAGACTCCAAAAAAATGAAAATATTGTCGAGTGAACTTGTCTCTTTCACACTGGTTAAATGGTTTGAAAGGATGTCTATTCTATATAAGTTTAATGCTTTTCCAGACTAAGTAGAATACTTACGAAAAAGGAATATTGTGGTCATCATTGGCCATAAGAGTTATCTTGGGTATTATTTTATACTTTTTCGTGCCTAGGGGACTAATATTTATGAAAAAGGACACTTGTTGAGTTAAGTTGTAATTTCATCCCATTATCCTTCTTGTATTGTTGAGCCTATTTCTGACTCTCTCTTTCTCGTTATAAGTCTCTTGCCTCAACAATTATCATCATTAGCCAATAAGTGTCTTTCATATATCCTTTGCAGCTTAACACCCTTTACTCGTAGAGGAAACACCCCCCCAAGTGTCCATGCCCTGCATTTGTTCCCTTGCATTGAGAAAAGCTATGTTCCACTGCTTAGAACTAGTTTCTTACTCGCGACACTCATTTTCTCTCATGTATCATAACATTTATTTGACTATGAAAAAACCAAAAAAACAAATCGAGAGGGAAAAGAACATTATCTCCTATCTGTAGCAATTGTGTCTCCTTTGAACAGAGAACACACTCTCTTGAGTCCATTTTCATACAAGGTTTGGGTTTATCATGAGCTCATTAGTTAGAGTCTACTCCTCCGACTGGTTATTCTTCTAGTCCCAATAGAGAGTTTGTCGATGCCTCCTACATCGCAAGATTTTGGCAATGATCGGCGTTAAGTCTATGTTGCATGAGTTATCCATATGTATCATGCTCTTTTTCAAAGGAAGTATCATCTTGTGTCGACCATTATTCATAACTCTTGAATTTTCATGTCGTTCATACCCTCAATGTATCTCAAAATCACATGAAGTTTTTGTCCTACCTTGCACCCTGGGCCTACTTTCATCATTGGTAGGTAACCTTGAACCCAGTAGATGGAATATCCTCATTAGTCGTTAATTGGGGGGTTTCCCTTGTGTTCGATGAAAAAAAATATATTCACACATTGGAATTTGTGCAGTGTCTTGGATTCCATTATCCCTATTGGTGGTTTCCTTTCCTTTGTCGACAATTTTCATCATTGGATGTTATTCAGAGGGTCTCTTTCATGCACTAATTGCATCTAGTGAATGTGATAGAAACACATGTTTGTTGGTCTGTGAACATCCTATTCATCCGATCTCCTCCTAATTATAAATATATTGCTTTGTGCCTCATGTTGGATGATGAGAGATGCCTTAATGATGTCCTTTTAGCGGGTATCCTTCCATAAACTTCAACTCATCTATTATGGAATCAAGATATAGAGTATTATGAGTACCTAGAAGCTTGCAGTCATGAGTGGAAGGTTCTCCCACCATAGAAAGTTGGGAATACATCAATGTCTCATGATCGATGGATTCTTCAAGTGTTCAACCTCAACACCTTTATTCATACTTGTTGAATGTACTCAATGCCTTGACACCTACTTTCATTATCAATGGGTTGTCTCATTTTTTTTAGCGGTATACCTTAATGATCAGTAATCAAATGAAGTCTCATTGTGTTCGAATTCAACTCCTCTATTTACATAATGTATACTTTCACCTTCAACAGATAGTGTAGAAGACCTCCATCTTATAGTAGCAGCATCCCATATCCATTGTTGTCTTTCATTGGACCAGTACCTATATGACTTCAGTGATCATGGAATATCATATTGTACTCCATTGTATACAGATATCTTTGGTTAATTTTGAGGTTGGACTCCATTGTGTCTTGCTCGTGACTATGAAAAACTATGGCATATGTCCACTTTGTATTTCCTATTCATGGTCATGAACTGTTGTTTGATATATATCCTCACGGATCTGCAATGTAATTCAAATTGGAATCCATGTGTACAAATTCATTATAGATTGTAATATTCTCATGAGTAACTAGTACTTCCAGCTGAGTCTTCATTACTCCACTTATGGGAATTGTAATGTATTTCGGCCATCGTAGATACTCCTCTGACCTCACACATTAGGGGGCATATGTTATATCATTTTTTTCCACACTCCAGGAATATTTCTCTGATGTCCTTCCATTTCCCTCTGTAGAACTCATCTCCCCCTTTTTTGTTCACTCCAAATCTAAAATACTCAAATTGTTTTATGTATGTGACCTCCCAGTTATGTAGCACATTACATACATGGGATGCTCCACTATAGCTTGTGTACATCAGGTTTGGCACTCAAAAAATAAAAATTGTGTCGGTTTTCCATGGCATGTCATGAGATCTATGATCCTTGACCTTCCATATACTGGAAACGCTCTGAATCGACCCTTCAATTACATTTGGAGACTATAAATTGATCTATATCCAAGCCTTGAATACATTCAACACATCATTGAGAGAAAATATACTCTAGATATATTTCACCTCAATTGAGTCTGCATCCCTTTATCCTTGAACGTTTGAACTTCTTTTGTTCACCCCCAAGCTCTTCCTATATTTTAATGGAGAACTTCATTGACTCCTACTTGTGAGCTTGCATTTTCATAGGATTGAAGTGGTGGAGGCCCAACTAGAGGGCCTTAGTTTCTCGGTTCCGATATGTGTCATTACATAAGTTTGTCACCTATGTACTTATGTTGATTACATCAATAGAAATACTCTTTTCTCATCCAATTGATATCTTGCAAATATTTGTATTTCTTTCCATGGGCGTATTTGTTACGTATGTTAGTGGATTATGATAATTTATATGCTAACATTATATATCATCACCCAATGCTTGTGTGTCTTGGTGTTGGTTGTGGAGCCTTATTATATTCCTGATTTAGAGGTCTTTGTTTTCAGTCGTGTTTATACCCCATGAAGACTTTACACCCTGGAAGAATGTACACTCCTCCACATGGGGGAGTGCAGGGGCGGTTCAAGGGACAACATTCCTCTATGGTAGTTTGTGGGACAGTGTTCCTTGATGGGGGTTCGGGGGTGAATACCCCAAAGGAAAAATTACCTTGTAAATGTATATTGTAATTTCATTGTAAATATGGACCGTTCATTATAAGTTCGCAGATCTGACAGTAGAAGTTATGTTAGGGTTATTTTCCCTAGAAGGAAACCCTCTTTTATGATGGAAATGTATCGCGACTATGTACCATTGCAAATATTGTAATCTGAGTGAGGAGACTATGAGAGAAAGAAGAGGAAGTTACAGCAGGTGTGTTGTAGGATGTATCCCTTCATTTGTTGGATAATAATAAAGGAAGGACCTGACAATTTCTCTGGTGGATGTAGCCCACATGGGTTAGATGAATATACTTGTGTCTCTATTTTATTGTGTATCTTCTATGTTTTATTTCTGCATTTGTTTTATTTTATTTCTTCACGATCATGTTTTTCTAACACTTGGTTGTTGAGGATAGGTTGCAGGTATAAAGCTTTGGGTTGTGTGTTTAACAATGGTATTCTTCGAACATATGGACAAGGTAGGATTTTAACCTTCTCTTGTTAGAATTTCATTTATATAGTATAATTGATATTAGAGTTGATTTCTAGGTGTCGTTCTGTCTGTTGTGGTTTTCCCCTATCCATAGAGATATTTTCCCCGTAACATTCCCTTATCGTCAACCCTCTTTTCAACAACCCCCTTGTTGATGACATATGCATTGAAAAAGGTTTTTTTTTCAACAACCCTCATGTCAACATCCCTGGTGTCAATGACCCTCTTGTTCACAGCCCCCTATTGATGATCTCTTTGTTGATGATCCTTTTGTCAAAAAACTCATTGTTGACATCCTCGTTAGAAATGTATCCCATGTTAATGTTTCCATTGATGATTACTTCATTGTATATGGACTCATTATCTATTCAGATATTTTTAATGTCCCCCTTATAGAGGACCTCATTTTTTATCACCCTTGTGTCGACTACTTTCTTGCAGACACCCTTCTTGGCAACAAAAACCTTATTTGTGGATCACTTGTTGATAGTTTCTTTGTCGAAGGACCATGTTTTTTCAACCACTCTTCCATCCAAGAATACCAACATCCACCTAGACCATTACAATATCTACATGATGTCACATGCAAAAACATGTGGCACATTGGGAGAAAAACAAATACCTTTAGTTACAGAACCAAATCACCTTCAACATATTTGGCATTCTTGTTTGACATGTATCATTTTCTTGTTGAAATTTCTTAATCTTTTTTCTACTCCTTACCTAATATCAACTTGATACACATGGCACATTTGTGTCCCTTTCTTGCACCAATGATCAAGGCATATAGACCTTCACATGTATTATAGGATATATAGTCCAAGACAATGGAGGATCTCCTTGTGACAACAAGGCATTGGATTACACTATAAACAACCTTGGATTACTCCTATTCATCTTGCTTCATTATTTACTTCCTTAAAAGTCACTATTATTTCCATCTAATGGATAGTAACGCCAACAAGGGGGGGAAGGGCGGGGATGCAGCTGATGAAATTTGTACTTGGGAACTCAAATATGATACCCAAAGGGAGGTTCTTTAGGTGATCCACCCTTATTTCATGTTCATGTGTGACCCACCCAATGATGATATAATACCTCTCAACTTCTAGACTAATGTGATGGATCACCTTCTTGGAGCACTTCTCACCTCTATCCTAGAAATGGGACCTCACTAGGATGTCTAATAGTTAGGTGGTCTCCTTAGATCCATAATTCCCTTGGTTTCTATCCCTTAGACCATAATTTTACTCCATTTGACCCCTTAGGATTTCATTTTGGGCATGTCCTAACTTTGTGGGTCGAGTTGGCAGTGCAAACCCCCTAGCTAGGTCCATGACCACCTAGGATGCCTTAATTCAGTTCCATATTTTCCCAAATCCATTTTTAGCATGCTATTTATAGAGTATATTTGAGTCAAAATCCCTAAAATCTCATTAATCTCTTGCCATTGAACATACCACAAATTTATTTAGGGTAGTGCAACTATCAATCTACAAGTCATGTAACAAAGGGTCATTTTAGGCCTCAAAACCCACAAAACCATTAATAAAACCCACATCACATAGACAAACAACATGGTATGACAATTTCACGTGACTTAGGTACCTTAATGGTTAATCCAACATTCTCTTGCGCCTTGAGCTGACTCCTTTTCCTATTTATACCCTTCAATTCCTTTTTGTAAGCCTCTTGGATTATTCCAACCACTTTTATCTTTGAAAACCCTAATTTATAGGTACACACTCAAATTATTGATTGATATCCTTCCACATATCTCAAATCCATAAATATGCTTGCAACCATCATCTCTAACCTCTCTACATGGACTACTTTGGTTAGCTTGGCTCCAACCTTGTAAGTTTTATTGATTCATCTTAATATTTTCTTGTAAGAATTTTGATATGAGTGTGCAAGTCATTATAGGAGGTGGATTATTATTGGATGATTATCACAACTCTCCACCTCATACTATGGAGCTTCTTCATCTACATTATCAAATTCATGGTGAATTATCTTCCTCCTTTTTCTTTTCCAACATTAGGGTTTCTATCTCATTAAAGGAATTGTTTGTTACTTAACCCTAGTTAGTTGGCTATATTTCCTCATTTGGTTTGTTAGTAAAACATAATGTAATTATCCCAATCACCTACAACTTAGGTTATTATTAACAATACCTAAAGGTCCTAATTAATTTAATGTATTTCCCTCCTATTTCCACCCTCTTTCACCTTACCCTAGGGTTTATTGATATATCCCTAAAACCAAGTGGAAAATCCACTATACGCTTTCCCCATTTTATTTGTGTGTGTGTGCTTAGGAGTTCTTCCATCCCTTCCCTCATCCATGTGTGGTATAATGAATCTAATTGTATGATATATAATGATCCCATGACATTAGATTGATCCAAGAGTCTAGCTTCAATGTATAAGGGTTACTCATCAACATGGAAAGAAGATTGAGACTTTGGAGGAAGATCCCAACTTGGCCCATAATACTTCCCTAGGATCCAACCCTAAACTTATACCAAGAAAAAACACGGCATTTGATTCCATGAAGCATTATTATTTAAAATATAAGTCTCTAACAAGAACCATATCATGAATAATGAAGATCACTTTAAGAGAATCATAGAAGTAAAAGATAACATAATTAACCTCGTGAACAATATAAATTTGAAGGCCTGGTTTCATTAGAGAATATTTTTTGATATAATGGATATATTAAAACAGCCTAATCCAACTAAGAAAGAAAACAAATGCTTGACTAAAAATTTTGAAACTATCAACATAGGAACTGAATCAAACCCCAACCAATCTAGGAACATCATGCACTAAAGAGAAAAAGATATTCAAATTTATTCAAATAATACCATGACATAGTCACTTGGATGTATGAAGACTTGATATTACATGACTCCAATATTATATAGCATTCCATACCTTTAAAATTAGGAGTCAATCCCTTTAAATAAAAATAGGGGTCCACCCCGCATTAGAGCCAACAATCCATCAAAGACTTACTACAAGTTCCCCCACATCAAAACAAGAATGAGATACAATATTTTATTTAAAAGTAATAACTTTGCAAGGAATTTTGTTCTGACTTTGGAGAGTTAGTGAAACCATTTAATTCCATGGTCAAAATAAGAATGAAATACAATATTTTCGTTAAAAGTAATAACTTTGCAAGGAATTTTGTTCTGACTTTGGAGAGTTACTGAAACCATTTAATGCCATTGTAAAGAAAATTTTCAAAGTGCAATGGACTCCCAGTTCTATGGAGGATATTGAGAAAATAAAAAGGGTTATTGCTACTACACTTGTTTTAGGAATCCCAACCTATATCAAGAATTTTTAGATATACATCTTCAGTTTCAACCACTTTATGGCAGTTGCGCTAACCCAAAGAGATAAATAAGGGGATGGGTTTTCTATTTATCTCATGAGCTCTATGCTTAATGAAGTTTATTTTTAATATCTACCATTGAAAAATAAATTTATGCATTGGTGAAAGTGGTTTATAATTTCAAATTTTACCTTCTCAAGTTCCATACTATTTCCTTAGAACCCCACCTCATTGTTCGAATGGTGTTCACATAGAGTTGAGAATAAAAAGAGTAAACTAAATTACTATCATCCAAGAATATGACCTTAATATAAGACCAACTAAGTCAATAAGAGGTCAAGGGTTGTGAAAATTCACCATTAAATCCCATGATGAAATTCACAATGACATTATAGGGCATGAATCAGATGACAAACTTGTTATGTGAATCGAACATTGATACATCTAGGCTACTATGGATTCATGGTACCATGCCTGATGCATTATCTTCAATACAATAATTGTTCAACTCATTTGTATCCCAAAGGAAGAACATAATTACGACTCAAATATTCCCATATCACTTTGTTAAATGGCATCTTATTTACAAGAAATTATGATAGATTTTTTCTATGATACCTCAAAAATGTTGAAGCACAAAGAATTCTCACATATTTTCAATCAAGAGCCATTAGTGGTCATTTATAAGGAGACAATACCACACACAAAATCTTGACAACCAACTATTATTTACCAACTCTATTATGAGATGATAATCAGTGAGCAAAACAATTCCACACTTGCTAAATATTCTCTAGAAAAGAGAGAAAGCTTACCCTACCCTTACAAACGATAAATGCATACCAATAATTCAAGCAATGTGACATAGATTTCATGGGAGAATCAATTCCCAACTCATAGATTTCGTGGGACATAAGTTTGTGTTGACCACCAATGACTACACATGAGGGGGTAGAGGTCCTCCCAATTGAATAGTCCACATATAGGGTAGTAATCAAATTCCTTCAAGAAAAAAATTCTACTAGCTTCAACGCAACTTCAATTTTAGTCCTAAATATTTCCATTGTGTTCAAATATAATATCTTGATTGAATTCATGCTCTAGAAGCGTATTATTCTAAAATGTGTATCTAACTAATACCCTCAAGGTAGTGGCACAACAAAATAACTCAATAATAATTTAAAGAGAAATATTAAACAAACTATGAATGATCACAATAATAATTTACACAATGCACTTACATGTTCCTCGTGGGCTGAAAGGGTGATTCCCAAAGCTTCCATAGGAAATTTCCCATACTTCTTAGTTTAAGGGAATGAGGCAATCCTCCATATAAACCTTTTTTTTTCTTTCCTACATCTTTTCGAAGGGGAGGTGGGAGATGAAAGTTTAACCAATCATCTCAAAAAAATAGCATTTATTAAAGATGAAATAAGAAAGGGAGAACAATCGAAATTGATTCTTCATGCATCAATTAATAGTGAAAAGGTGGTTTGATAAATAAGCATTGTCTAGGGAGTTCCAAATAGAACACCTATTTCTCATGTGGGATAAATTGGGAAATGTAGAAATTAAGTCCTCTACAGTTAGGACCCTATTATATTGTCAAAACATTGGCCCAAGTACATGCCACTTGTGGAAATTGTAAGGTTCCTTGCTTATTCCACCCACCAATAATAAATACCTTAACAACATTTCCATTACCCTAATATAAAATCCTAGCATGTACATAGTTAGGATAAGTTTTTTTTTTCTATCTAATAGCATATATTTAGCATTTCCATATGTTTTTTTCTTCTTTAGTTTCCCCATCTCAAGATTAATTTTTCTCCCTATCTCCTCTTATCCCTACAACTTTTATATTTTGTAATTCATATTTTACATAGTAACTTTAATAGCCTCAATCAAAACACCCTCACCCTCTTTATATTCTGGGAGTGTGTATGTGTCTCGACTTTGGGTTGTATGCCAATGAAGCTTTAGATCAAGAATCCTAGTCTATTCCAATGGATCTCTTCATGGATACAAGGTCACCATAATCCAAGAGACAAAGGATCATTCACCTCTACACTCCTTGAGGGCACTTGTGTTTTACTTACGATGATTTCTTCAAAGATGTCATTTGGTAGGTTAAGCACCGAGGCCTTCCCTTTGTGTAATGTCATAGGAAGAAGTTTCTAATTTACACATGAATTTGGGCTCTTTCATACTATAGAATCATGTTATCTCGTAATATATTATATAATTTCATCATCCCATGGCCAATAATAAGAAATGCAATTGATATTGAAATAGAAAAAAAAAGGAAATTGGCTAAAAGGGATTATTCAAGTACCATCTATTGAGGCTATGGTTACTTGGATGGAAGTGTTGGACAAACATTTTGGATATAGTTTTCAGGAAGATCCTAAGTATGGAGGCTATGCACGGCAACAAAAGAAGAAATAAGACAAGGCAGGAGCAGAGTGCATAGTAAAGGCACATGTAGGCTCATAAGTGTGCAGTAAGATTGTACTTAGCCAGGGAATAAAAGAAGGAGGATAAAACAAGCGAAGAAAGAAAGAGAAGAAAGTCGATGAAAAGGAAGGATAACAGTTCAGCATGCTAAAAGAAGAACGATGCACAAAATCATGAATAACAACGGTCGAGAAGGAAAAGGAAACATGCAGATGTAAAAGCAGGAAAATTAAGCCCGATCAACGAGTCAACATGAGTTGTCATGAGTTGTAATAGGGTTTTTGGGATAAGCAAATTAGGATTTTAAGCCCTATAATTCATGTATAAATATGTAATGGGTTGGGAAGATAGGGGTTCCATTCGGTTGAATTTCTTTGTTCTGTGTTCAAAGACTATTTTGCAAGGAGAATGAGAGAATAGACTAAGAATGAGAGGGTTTATGTATGATTGTTAGGGAGAAGTTGCAGAGAGAGGCTTGCACTGCAAAGCATCTAGGAAAGATGGAGAGAAGAATAGCGTGATCTATCTATTGTAAGAACAATGCGCAAGCCTGAGACAATTATAGAAATAATAATAAAGAATCCAATCATTGTGGATGTAGCCCAAATTTGGGTGAACCACGTTAATTATTGTGTCTGCTTTTTTTTATTTGATTGATCATGAATATTCTCCTTATGCATGTTAGAATAGATATGTTTACTATATGATCACCACGCAATAGTTATGAATGTTACAGTAAATGGGTTATGTCACAGTTTGCAGTATAATTTCACTATCTAACTGAATTCACTAAGTAACCAAAGAAGAATATATACATAATAATGTGCACATAACAAATAAGTAGGAAAGAATAAGATGAACTTTTCCCAACCCCTCACTACTGCAGAAAATCAGTTCATGCAACCCCAATAGATGCCTTGGGTCAGAATTCACTTGCATTCAGGTGATGTTGAAATGGATGGTGTCTAAAGGGTTTTGTTAGTTAAGATAACTTGAACCTAGGATCTTATAACCGTGCGTCAAAAAATGGTTATGTTTTCGGGACCCAAAATCTGTGATTGAGGGAATGTTTTGGGGGCTGACTAAGAAAGATATTTCAAAATGTCTAGAAGGGAAGGAACAAGAATTTTCTCAAAAAGAGAATAGAAACCATCATATGAGCAATGAGAAATGGATGCAGAGGTATGTGTACACAGAGATGCATGATATTTTCTTTGGAAATTTTCCAATTATTTTGACCAATTGGCTAGAAATATTAGTGAAGAATATTGGGAGGTACCGAACTGCAACACTGAGAAATTGGACTCATGATTTGGTAAGAAATTTGAACTCTGTAAGTAATAATACTTTTCGTGCAGTTTATTTCTGGTTGGAAATTATATTGGGAGGATATATTACAAAATTTGTAGTGGATTGTACCCAGTCATACAATATTGCAAGGATGGATTTTTTCAAAGGTTCGTGTGAAATATTCATGAAATCACTGGGTACATGGATTAAGATGTTGTTGTGTAAAAAGTGCATGATGAAATCGATTCTCATTGCTGAGGGGATTCACGCACATAGGGGAACTGGGGGATGACAAGAGGATTATCTGAAGGTAGGAAAGAATAAAGGAAGAAATGAAGGAAGGGAAGGAATGAGATGCAGAGAACTGAAGAGGTTGAATCAGAAGAAGAACATGCATTTGGAGTACTATGTAGTGGAAGAAGGTACAAGAGGTGGAAGACTGGGGCTGAGAAAGGAGATTCGCATAGTTAGCCTGAGTGGAGAGGACCTTGCACAATAGTCCATATCATAGAGATACCACACATAAAAGAAGAGGGAGAGGAGTTCCAATAAATTCCTATAATAGAAGAGTCGTTAATTCCAACTCAAACTATATTCCATGTCACATCCAAGATCCCATGTGTGTCACCATAATCTGAGGTAACAAGTGAATATTTATCAAAAGAACTTGTATTTAGCGGGGTAAATCAGAGTAGTAGAAATTAGAGTAGTGGAATCAGTTCATAGAGTAAAAGTCAACCAACATCACCAAGGGGAGGTACTACATAAAATAACATGGCAGGGTTAAACAACACATTGAGACTACCTTAGTTCTAGGGAGTTGTGTCAAAGGACCTAGAACAACATTTATTTTTCTGTGAGAAAATTTAGGCTACAAATAATGTTCAGGATGAGGCTGTAAATATTGCACAATTGATAACAACCTTTAGAGATCACGTATTAGTCTGGTACATGAAACTGCAAAGTACCATGCCTATGGGACAAGCAAGGACGTTAGCAGAAATTAGACAAAAATAATTGAAAGAGTTCAATAAGCCAAAGTATGAGTCGTGATACATTACGGAGTTGAAGGAAATCAAACAGGTGAAGAATGAATCAGTTTGGGATTATGACCAACATTTTGAGGATCTTATGGGTAGATTGACATTCTAGATTCATGATTAGTAGCATCAAGAATGGTTTATTGTAGGATTACCACCACACCTTCGCAGGTCACTAATTCAACATAAGGTTGTGTCATAGTCTGAAGCTTTGGATATTGCAATGAAATTGGAAGAATCCCATTTATGAGACAGTGGAGGGATGGTGCAAGTCTAGATGCAGTTAGTTACTTTGACAATTCAACTAGAAGAACTAACAATAGGGAAGGAGAAATAGGAATAATTATGGTGTACCAATTTTAGGACTGAGAGCCACCGTAAGGATGAATTCCCAACATTTGCATAATATTTGGCGACTAGATCACTGAATCCATTACGAGGAGGGGGATATTTTAAAATATGTAAGAAATGGGGAAATCATCCGACTGAGTGTCCATTACTACATAAATATCAGAGTACGCTAAGGAACTTATTTTGCAACTCCTGCAAGTCAATCAAACATGAATAGAAGGATTGTTTCTCATTCGATTTGATGATAGATCGCACTTTAGATATGTACAATATCTAGGAGGAGAAAGATGAGATAGAAGGAGGTGGTTCACAATATAATAATCAGAGAGGATTTAATTAAGGAAACAAAGGAAATTCAGCTAGAGGTCGAGGCAAAGGAAATTTTGGTAGAGGAGGTAGAGGGCCCATAACATGTTACAACTATAATCAACCAGGAATCTTAGTATTGGAGCAGACTAATTTTGGGAATAGTGTAGCAGTTTTGGAGGATATTTGGAGCACGCACCAAAAAATAAGGGAAATAATCATGCTAGAAGGAAAGGAAATCAATGTGCCAAAAGGAATGGAAAGCAATGTGTTGAGAATCAAGGAAAATCAGTGCAAGGAAAAGAAGAGTCAAAGAAAGGAACGGTTGGATCGAGGACCAACTGCGCACAAGAGGTTGTAAAGTGGAAAAACTAGGGTTAGGGTTTTGGAAATCAATGTAATGGGTTTAACCCAATTTTGGTAGTATAAATAGGCATTGTAAGATCTGAAGAGATCATCTAATTTTGGAAAAGTTGAGTTCATTTTTTAGTCTTTGATATAGTTTGAGTCAAAATATTGATTTTGGTTGAGATATGTGGAGCTCATACTTGGATATTTATGGAGTGTAAATGAGGATCAAATCGCAAGTTGTGGAGTGTGGTGCGACACTGGTTGCTTCACAGAGTATCACCAACTTATGATGTAATGCACGTAGTGCACTATTTTGATGAAGATGGATAAAGAAGCATAGAATTCCAAATCTTTGTGGACATAGCCCAGGGGGGTGAACCATGGTAAAAATAATGTGTCAATGTGTGCAATGTTTTTGTTTATGCTTTGCTATACTTTTATGGTGACTGAATAAATGAAGAGATGAATCTATTAAGATTAATTTACAGTGCACACTAGATTAGTTATGGAGAATGAATTTTAAAGGTTAAATTAATGGTAGATCTCAATGATGCTATGATAGAATGATTAATGTTGAATAAGAAGAGTAATCGGACTAACATCCCCATGAGAAACATCCCTTCCATGACTGTAGACATCTAGGTCATGTAGTCACGCATAATCCATCTCGGGTAAGACTACGTTGTGCACAGTGTTGCATTTTTGTTTTCTAAAAGGTTCAATGATTTATAGGGTTTTGTTGGAGAAATAAGGTAGAACCCAAGCCAGCCCATACATCCAACAATGGTTTCATGCCATCTGGAACTCAAAAGAACAATTTGGAGGAGATCTATTGAAGAACAGTGAAGAAAATGAAGTGGTAGAAAGGCATGTTTAGACCGTGGAATCCTACTAAAGAGGATATTTAAATATGGTTGAGGACCAAAGAACTTGAGTTTTCACATAAAGATAACAAAAGCTCCAGGTATACACCGCACCATTATTTGGACAGGTATGTGTTTATTGATTTGCATGAAGCATTTTTCTGTTATTTTCTAGAGTTGTTGCAAGAGTGAATATTGAGGTTGAAGGATAGCCATCCAACTAATTGAATAAGGCTAGTAGAGTGGACTACTAATAATATCATGTGGTTGGAAAGGGTTAATAATAAATTCATGCTCATAGTAGATTTCTGGTTAGACAGTATTATTGCAAGGTTTATTACTGAATTTGCAGTTGATATAGCAAAGCCATATATTGTTGCAGAGCAGGAGTTCTTGACCCAGAGGAAGGTACATTAGGTATCCTTACATGTCAATCAAGATGTTATTACATGATAAAGGCATGATGACAATGGAGTCAGATAGCTAAATAAATATATGTGCATGGGGGAACTAAGGGAAGCAATAAGGATGATCTCATATATGGAGAGGGCTATGGAGAGAGGCCAGAAGAAGGAAGAAATGGACCCCATAATGATGGATGAGGAACAAACCAGGGAAATAATAAAGAGAGGAGGATTTATGCATAGCGGATGACCCTACTAGTATAACATCAATAGTAAGAAGAGGGCAGTAGTTGAGCAAGAGTTCTTGGAAAGTGATGAGGAATAGGTAGAGTATCTTTGTGCGACGAGGCAGATTGAGGAAATCTTGCGCACCACATATGACAGGAAAACTAGAATTCAAAGGTCTAGTGCAGAAGAAGGATCTCCATTCCATATTAGAATTAGTGTGGAACCCATAACCCCATGTGCGACTAAGACATCTGAAGAAGAAGAATTGGTTAGAAAACAAGTGATTAGTGGTAGAAGGATTTTTGTAGAATGAGGTGTTAGAATATGATGGATGTGCTCATTTAACCATATACAATATCACTATTTTCACCCAACCATAGGCCGAAGCCACCCCCAATCACCTTAATCTTGATAGAGAATCATTCCGGAACAAACCCTACGCTAGATAGCCAAACAAGATAGCGCACCTCTCTCTCCAAGGATAGCACACCAAACAAGAGTTGATCAGAGAGTCCAAACCATAACCAAGACATAGTCCAAGCCAAAACTGAAATTTTCTAGCTGCAGCAGCTGCAACAGCATCTCTCCTCCATACTTGTGCACAAATTGGCCAACTATAGTGTGCACAAGTGTTTCTTCTGCAGATCTGAGAATGCCTACCAGAATGAAGACTGGCCTCCTGTATTTATACTAAAACTGGAAAACTGCCTGGGCCGACTTCTCATTATGGGTGCCTATTTACTTAGTATATAATATTTCCTTTAGCCGACTTCTTCTCTTGGAGGCTAATAACCTAATACAAGTTATCCTCTTGAGTTTACTTGTCTTCTAGGGTTATTATCCAACTAATTAGGGTTTCTTCTTTCTTCCCAGAATATTTTATTCTCGTCAGGTTTACACGTGGAGGTAAATACCTCCCACAGTTACCATAATATCAACACTCCCTCCTATCTAGGGAGGTATTGAAGGTAATGGTCTTGAGCACAAACATACCATTCATCCGGTAGCATCAACATAGTCATATAGACTATCTCATGATTAGATAATGAGCACCATCATCACTAGCAGTGTCATCA
Organism: Picea engelmannii; assembly: GCA_009831015.1. Classification (NCBI taxonomy): domain Eukaryota; kingdom Viridiplantae; phylum Streptophyta; class Pinopsida; order Pinales; family Pinaceae; genus Picea; species Picea engelmannii. Next base: position 2,154,791 of record ML777564.1, on the reverse strand, counting down.
GCTACATCATCTCTCGAAACCATACTCCATCTGAGTAATCAAACATGATGCTAGATAAGTCACTCACTCCATAGAGTGACATAAGAGCCATTCTTCTAATCTAGACATATGTCCTAAATGTTATGAACCATTTTCTGTCTGGGAAATCTCTATCCATTGATCATCCATCTAGATGATAATCATTTCCAACACTATTGATAGTCTTCAAGGCAATCAGAACAATGTCATTCAATAGAAAACAATTGTGTCTATCCATAGTAGTACACAACTACAATCTAGTGGTACACTACCACACCAAGTAGCACACAGATACTTGATCAGTGACATATAGTCACAATCAGTGGAACACATCCACCACATTAGTATACATCTACTATCCGGAGACATACAGTCTCCATAACAATCATATCATCAACCTGCACAGAAAAAATTGTTATGATATAAACTGAATCAGCTGGGCCATTCTTCCACTCACATCTGTGAGATCTGGAAGATCATCTTCCTTCATAAGGTAAAACATCAATGACGAGATATCTAGACTGTTCTTCTTAAGAAAGGAAGAATAATTGTCCAGATTTTTGAGCCTGGACCATTCCCTATTCGGGCCATTCCTCCGACACTAAACAAAGTGCAACCTGGAGAGAATGAATCTTCCCTAGGGAATGTTTGTCCATGATTGTTGAACCTGTACCATTCACCTATCTGGGCCATTCCTCTGGCACTTAAACAAAGTGCAACCTAGAGAGAATGAATCTTGTCTAAGGAATGACTGTCTGGACCATTTCCTAAGGAAATGACTTTCCTCCACCAACCTCCAAAACGGACCATTCTTCGAAACTTCTCACAATTGTGAGCTTCGAAAGAATGACTGTTCGGCAAGGCAGACCATTCTTCTTGACCACTATTGAGAGTGACCATCAAGAAGAGAGATTGTCCTAGACCATTCTCCATGTTAACCACAAGGAGAATCATTTTCTATGGTACATCAGCAATCCATCGAACCATTTTCATTACAAAAATGACCATTCGATCTAGACCATTTTCTGAACTGGAAAATGCATGTCTGTCAGAAATCTCAAACCGCTTTCCTAAATGGAAAGTAACTGCTCATCCTGGACCATTTTTCTAACTGAAAAATGACTATCCATAAATCAATAAAACATCAGTGCTCCCTCCCAACTTGGGAGTCATCTCTTCCTTTTTCAATAAGAATTCATCTCCACGAGCTTCAGCTTGAGTACACAAACTCTTTCATCTTGGACAGAGGCTTTACCAAAATGTCTGCTTATCTGCTCATCTGTGGAGATATATATTTGAAAACCACTTTCTCTTTTTTGGACTTCATCACAGAGAGTGTAATGCTTGATCTCAATGTACTTCAGTCTTTCTAGAACACTGGTATTCTTTGAAGGCTTCATATAGCTCTGATCAATGTAGTATATCATTGTTGGATTCATCTTTTATTTCATGCTAGCTCAGGGCTCAAACTAGGACGTATCTATGAGAGTTTGTCATGGATTAGAAATCCATCATCCTGGATTTATGAGTAACCATTCTGATACAATATCTCTGTTATAGAAATATTTTCACCACACTTTTGTTGTGTATTGAAGGATCTACACCAAGTTGTTTGAATCCATACAAGATCTTCTTCCATATGCATACAAGGGTCTCTTTCTGGTATACCTCAAAGTCTTTGAGGTTTCTCTACATGTGAACTCCAACCTATGGATATTACGAACGATATACTGGCTCATGTAGAGGTATGTCTGGTTTACAAGCAATCATCATAGTCTTCTCCCTTCATCTGGGAGAACCTCTAATTCTGGATATTGAAATGCTTTCATTCATAAGTATTCCACACACTGTTCTTCATCACAACTTTTAGTTCCTCTTCTTGATTTATTTTAGTGAGTTCGTAATAGGCCGGTATTCTTGTGATTCTCGATACACTGACTGGTTGTTCTGTCTTTTCTTTCTCTCTTGGAGTCTTCGTGTTCTTCCTCATGTTTCTCTTTATCTCTTGATTTCATGGATTTTTCTATAGATTCCATGCTCTGAATATTCCAACTTATTTATTTCATTATAGGATCATGGATGTGGATGGACAACTAGGGATTACTTTAAGGCTTCTTTTCGAAGAAGACTTCTTCTAAAGTCACACTGAACATGTGTTGTTTTTCATGGTTTCTACCATGGATCGATACTTCATCATATTCAATGGATCATATAATTTAGGATTATCTTCCTCCTAATCCTTGCTTCATGCATGAATGCTTGTTCTTATTTTGATAATATAATCGGCTCCCTCCATCTAAGCGATTCCACGCTTTCGTATGCATCCTTATTTCCTTCTGCAAAGTGTCACAAATCTTTTTGCAATTTCCTATTGATTGTTGACTTCTTTCTCTCTTTACTTCTTCTAGGTTTCTTCAAGATTGATTCTGATAATAACTTCCACATGAATTGTTACCAGGGGTTTTTGATGTAATTCATCCTTTCATGTGTATTGTCTGACTTGTAGCAATCATTATCTTGTTCTTCTTCCATAAGTATAGTTTCTCTTTGAACATATTCTCTTCTAAGAAATAGATATGTACAGAAAACATGGTATGTACAAGAACTATGAAGAGTGTTGTTTACCTTGTCTTAGAAGAAGAAGTTTCTTTCATCCTTCTTAATATTCTTTGAAGGTTCCTTTTCTTCGGAAACTAATGCTTTGTGTGTCTCCTTCCTTTTCTTTAGCTTGGGACAATGATTCTTGTAGTGACCATACTTTTGACAGTTGAATCATTGTATTTCTAACATATCTTTCTCTTGATTTGGCTTCTTCCTTGAACCAAACTTCCTTTTGTTCCTGAAATTATTGAATCTTGTTGTGAAGGATTGATCATCGTTTTTCTTTTGAGGTTTCTCTTTTTCACTAATCCTTGATTCTTCTTGTGCACAACAAGTCCAAATTTCTTCAAATGTGGGATACTCCTTCCTTCTGTTCATGCTTGCGAAAAATGCATCCCATGTCTTGGGAATACCATTGAGTACTATATTTACCAGTTCCTTCTCTGAAATGATCTCTTCAATGGCTTGTAGTTGATCTCTCAACTGAGATATTCTCACAAAGTATGATGTTATGTTGTCATCATCATTCATCTTCATGTCACGGAGCTCATTCTTCAGACTCATTACTTGTCCAATGTTTATGACTGAGAAGAGGTTTGTTAAGGCATCATACATCTTCTTAGATGAGTCAAAATGGGAGATGTAGGGTATCAAGTGGTATTTTATAGAGTCCACTATGATCCTCATGGCATTGATGTCATTGTCTTTGAAATTCTCCATAACTACAACGTTTTGTGGTTCCTTCTCTTTTCCTTCTTCAAACTCTAGTTCCACGATCTTTCCTTTCACGATATCCAACACTTTATTCTTGGCAAGGATGAGGTAAATCCTTGTCTTCCATGCTATGAAGTTAGAATCCCCATCTAACTTGTTTTCTGAATTCATAGAGTAAGTCATGGTTTCCTTGACTTGGTCAACCCTAGATTTGACCAAAAACTCAAACTTCACATCTTAACTTGCTGAGAGTAATAGGATATGTGCTAGGCTAGAGTGCACTAGTATATCTATAAATTAGGTCAATCCCTTCACTTAATGTGCCTCAATGAGAGGATTAGGGTTTTTTCAATTGCACCTTCTAGTAACCCTAGTGGTAGTGCTTTGGTCACTGCTCCTGCTAGAAACCCTAGCGGCAGTTCTTCAACAAGATTAGTATCCTTATGGTTATGCTCCCTTACAATGGTTAGACTGAATGAAGGAGGTGTGGGCCCATAACCTATTAGAATATGATGGATGTGCTTGTTTAACCATAGACAATATCACTATTGTCACCCAACCATAGGTCGAATCCACACCCGAGCACCTTAACCTTGACAAACAATCATTCTGGAAGCAAACCCTAGGCTAGATAGCTAAACAAGATAGTGCACCTCTCTCTCCAAGGATAGCACACCAAACAAGATCTGATCAGAGAGTCCAAACCATAACCAAGAGATATTCCAAGCCAAAACCGAAATCTGCTAGCTGCAGCAGCTGCAATGGCATCTCTCCTCCAGACTTGCGCACAAACTAGCCAACTGCAGTGCACACAAGTGTTGCTTCTGTAGTTTTGAGAATGTCTGCCAGAATGAAGACCGACCTCCTATATTTATACTAAAACTGGAAAACTGCCTGGGCCGACTTCTCATTCTGGGTGCCTATTTACTTAGTATATAATATTTCCTTTAGTCGACTTCTTCTCTTGGAGGATAATAACCTGATACAAGTTATCCTCTTGAGACGACTTGTCTTCTAGGGTTATTATCCAACTAATTAGGGTTTCTTCTTGCTTCCTAGAATATTCTATTCTCGTCAGGTTTACACGTGGAGGTAAATACGTCCCGCATCTACCATAATATCAACACAAGGTTCCAGTGGAAATTCGAGTAGAAGTATAAGTTCAGCTAGTAGCAGTAAATTATCTACATTGCATGGAGGTGGTAGTACAACAAATTTTACAATAGTAGGAGTAGATCCATCTATTAGGTTACCTGGGTTTTGTGGAGAAGGATCAGAGGATCCAGAAAAGAATTTATGTATCTGTGAGAATATTTGGGAAACTAAGCAGATTATAGATGAGGATAAAAAGGTTGCACAACTGGAAATCATAGTTAGAGACCATGCACTAGGCTGGTATATGAGCCTTGCAATAAACATGCCACAGGGAGGACCTACAATTGTCGTAGATGTGAAGAAGGAATTAATAAATGAATTCTAATGACCAAGCATAGAGGATCATTTCATGAATGAGATAATAGAGATCAAACAAAATATAGGTGAGTCAATGTGGGATATTGATTATAAGTTCAAGAGATTGAAAGGTAAGTTGAAGTATTGATATCCTTAATCTTATGGGTTTCGGTGATATCGCATCCTTACTATTTGAAAAAAATGCTCATTTGTGGAGGAAATATTCTAGGGGAAAAGATAAAGCTGTAAAAATTCAAAGGGATTCCCTTTCAAAAGTAACAAAATCTACACCATGGAGTATTAGTAAAGTTGAAATTGGTAACTAGCTAGAAAAAATTAAAACTGAACTTATGGGTACATTAACTTCCTGATTTGATGTTTTTAATGCCAATAAATGGCAACAATATGAAACTGCGGCTTTAGCCATTTTATTCCTTGATTGCAGAGGGAAGTATCCTAAAAATGAATGTCCATTAAAGAAAGTTTAGATTTGTAAAATTTGTGCAAAAAAACGTGAAATAGTAGATTGTCCCTTGCTTCCCAGAATAAATGTTGCGTTCAAGGGAGATAATGAACAAGAAGAAGCATTGTATAACATAGCATCCATTTGATAATGGAATCCAAGGCCACCAGGTATGTTTCCAAACCCTTCTAATCAATGTTTTTCATTTCCTACTCAAAGTATTGCACAAACATCATGGAGTGCTCCCATGCCATGTAAATCATGGCCTCCACAACAAAATTACAATCCACCTTATCAAAAAAATTGGAGAGGAAATAACCATGGTAATCAACCACTTTACAATTATCAACAACAAGAGTATCCTCAACGATCTTATCAACAACAACAATTTTACCCCCAACAACAGTAATATAAATAAAATCCACCATACTTGCAGCAACCCTTTCCATCACTTCCACCACCTCAACTAACTCAATCTCAACCTCTACAAATCCCTTCAACTCAAAAGCCTCCACGGCCTACACCAATTCCTTCCCAACCAATAGCAAATCCAAACAACCAAAAAGATAAATTTCTCTACAACATTGAAGTAGATAATTTTCCCACTTATGGTATTGCTCCTACAGTATTACAGGAATTTCTTACATAAATATAGGAATTCAATATGCACTCAAGAAAGATAATAAATAAGAATTCCCACGTAATAACTAAATAATAGGTAGAAGAAGCTCAATTAGATAAAAATAAATTAGTATAAAAACAGTCAGTAACTTCATAGGAAAACAATCAACACTCTAAAACAACACCTTTTCCCGAATGATTACTGATAGAAAAGAAAGAAAAAACAGACATATTACCTAGAATTGATACTTTAGAGGAACTAAAAAGTGTTTTCATAAGAATTCCCTTATTACATGCCATTAAAGAAATCCCAATATATGTTAAAACAATGAGGGAATTGTGTAATAAAAGGATTACAAGTATGTTGACCCTGGAATTCCAATGGTTACAATATTTATCAATAAATTTTCCATCTCAGACACACTCATATATTTAGGCACAACAATAAACGTTATGACATTAGAAACCATCCAAAATTTAAAAATTGTAAATCTCATACCAACCCCTATGGTTCTATAACTAGCAATAAAACCATAGGGTATAGTCAAAGATGTTACGATCTCATTGTATTCATGGAAATACCCAATAGACTTTACGATTCTTCAACGCAAATCCAATTTGGGTGGACATCCTCTAATCCTGGGTAGACCATGGTTGGAAACAGTTGATGCATACATTAGTTGTTGATTAGATGATATGAGAATAACAAATGGAGATGAAATATAACACATTACATTGTACCCTTGAGCTAAATCAATGAATGAATTAGAGTAGTCCAAATGGTTAGAATAAAAAGACATAGAACATGAAATCATTCAACTAGTTTTAACCATTGCACAAGCTTTAAACATTAAGGAAAACAAAGAAGAAAATTAGTTCAATCATTTTGTCTCCCATCCTTATTTTCTTCCCTATTTTAGGGGCCAGACAATAAATTATGAACCATCTACATCTACATCATCTTCACAAGCTTCATCATCTGAAAAAATTTCCATTGATTATCTTGTTGGGAAGAATTTTCAGGGGACATGCATAACATATAGCTTAACATATTTATTCCAAACAATGTTTCATGTAAACCCTATTTAAATTCTTAATAAAGTTATTGAAATTTTTCCTGGGAAAATATTAAACATTAATGTCGATCTTGATGAATCACGATAGAAACAATTAATTCTTGTTTTGCAAATATTTTCTAAATCTTTTACTTGGGAATACACTAATATGCAGGGTATCCCTCTTAATACTTCTACCCATCACATATATATACAGGAAAATGTCAAACCAGTCTGACAACCACAAAGATGAACGAACCCCACCTTAAAAGAGAATGTAAAAGGGGAGCTTCAAAACATATTAGACATAGGTTTCATTTACCATATATCAAAAAACCAATGGGTTTCTCCCTTGGTTATAGTTCCCAAGAAAAATAAAAAATAGTGGGTATGTGTATATTATCGAGAACTCAATAAAGTTGCATTAAAAGACTAGTTTCCTTTATCTTTCATATACCAAGTCCTGGACACTTTGGCTGAAAATAAATAATCTTCTTTCCTCAATGGTTTTAGTGGTTATAACCAAATAAGAATAGTACCTGAAGACCAAGACAAAATGGCATTTTCTTGTCCTTGGGACACGTATTCCTACAAGGTATTTCCTTTTGGAATTTGTAATGCACCAGTCACCTTCCAAAGGGAAATTTTGGACATTTTTAATGATTTAATAGATGATTATGTAGAGGTGTATATGGATGATTTTTTGGTTTATGGAGATACTTTTGTGGAATCCTTAGATAACCTGGAAAGAGTTTTAAATAGATGTCGAGAAACAAGCCTTTCTCTATGCAATGAAAAATGTTTTATGATGTATACTAAAGGTATTGTGCTTGGTCATCATGTTTTAGTTGCAGGTATCAAGGTAGATCCAACGAAGATTGTAGTCATTGTCAATTTACCCACTCCATCCATTCAAAAGGATGTAAGGAGATTCCTTGGGCATGCAGGGTACTATAAACGGTTAATCAGAAAACTTACTAGAATTGCATCTCTTTATTTAATTTACTTGCAATAGATGTCGAATTTTACCAGGACATTAAATGCCAAGTTGTATTTAATGCATTAAAAGAAAAGCGTTCTACAACTCCAGTATTGAGAGGACCCAATTGGGAATTTCCTTTTCACATATCTATAGACGCCTTTGAGACATCAATAGGAGCGATTTTGGGACAAAAATAAAATCAACAAAACTATGCAATTTATTTTTTCAATAAAAACATAACCACTGATGAACTCAACTACACTGTTACAGAAAAGTAATTTTTGGTAGTCATTTATGCAATAAACAAATTCTAAAATTACATTACATGATATGATATTTGTTTGCAAATAAATCATTCTGCCATCAGGTACCTTATGAATAAACCAATAACCAATGGCATAATAACAATATGGCTTCTCCTATTGCAAGAATTCAATATCATTGTGTTAGACAGGCTAGGAAAGGAAAATATGGTAGCATATTTCCTTTCTTGAATCAACAATATTGATGAGACCTTTCCTATAGTAGACATTTTTTCTGATGAAATTTTATTTGCAATTGTTGTTAAGTATCCTTGGTTTGCTAACATTGCAAATTATTTGTCTATAGGAAAATTTCCAACAACAACGAGTCTCACAATTAAATGAGATAGATGAAATTCACCAAGATGCACTACAAAAAAACATTATTGTACAAGAGTAGAGAGAAAAATGGAACAAAAAAATTATCAGGAAGAAGCAGTTTAAAGCTAGTGACTGGGCCTTACTGTTTGATTCAAAGTTCAAAAACTTCAAAGGCAAATTCACCACCCACTAACTCATCCCCTATGAAATTGACACGGTGTTCAAAAAATGGCTCTATAAATATCAAAACCATTGATGGCTCAAGAATTTCATTCATGGTCAATGGACATAGACTACAATTCTACCATAAGCCAGTGTCTAGAGATGAATTTTCTTCCAGTTTACTTCAGCAATTCAAGATGGAAACTGTGATTTGGGAGGGTAACTCCACTCCTCTTCCATCCTGATTTTAATTTTCTTATAAATCAAAAATATATAATAAAAAATTAAAAATATATCTATAATTAAAAAAAAAAACTAAAGAGAAAAATAAGGTTCATAATGTGAAAACCAATATTCCTGGCGCATTTGAACGTGAACTATGCCTGAAAACCAGGAAAATGGCTGGAAGAATTCACTTTTTGTACCAAATTCCTGCATAATTTTCAGACATTATTTGGAATAAATTAGTCACTTTTTTAGTGATTAATGGTTATATCAAGCTTTATCTTTGCTAGCAGCATCAATTTGTTTATATTCCTTTGTAGAAGCACTTCTTTGCAGTAGAATAACATTGTCAATTCCTGTAATAAAAGGACTTCATCCAGTTTAACAGAAAATTGGAGTCATTTCCTGTAATAAAGGAGGGAATTCCAGTAATTAAAGAAAATTTCAATTTGTGCAACAAACATCCAGAATACTCAAAGTTGAACCAAATTGCAGAGGTAACATAAACACTTGTTTCAATCATCTTCAGGATCATTCTTTCAACATCATCAATTCCTGGTAATGGTAGGTTGGTCTACAATGTAGAAGTCTTTTAATATTTATTTACTTGTTAAACTAGAGAAATTTCTCAAATGCAACTTACATTTATGTCATATGCTATATGATTCAGAGTTACCCTAAATCATTATCTTCTAATTACTCTTATTTCATTTACTCCATCCATGATCATACCATTCATTCCACATACAAAAGAATCAAATTGAAATTATTATGATTATGTGTTGTACAGATAATCATATTTCATTTTTTCAATCTAATTTTCACACTTACTGATTTATTCTCCTATGATTATGATACCACTTGTTGACTGCCATAACCATATCCAACCCTTATGAGCCATCGTCATCAAATGATGATTTTTGTACGAAATGAAATCATCATTACAATTAAACATCATTTGGTATGATGAAACCCTGTCATGATATGATACTCTGAAGATCCATCATATATTTGAAGTTAATCTATTAAACCGTCACACAAATCGCCTCATTCTCCATCATTTGCCACTTTGTAACTTTTGTCTATTACTCTTCTACACCATTTTTACCTTTGTCTGTGCAAGGATTCGAACCCATCACCCAACATATTCACCATACAAGGTGAGAAAGATGGCACCACCATTTGTAGTCATATTGGAGCCAGAGGGAACAACATTGCTCAATGGATTTCCGACATCAAGGGTAGTTTTTCAAAAAGTAGGGTAATTGCAGATGTTTGAAAAATTTTAGGGGCACAATGTGGTAGTAACTATGGAATTAGTTGAAACATTTAATGGGAGAACAACGAGGATTGATGATATAAATATCATTTTAATAGAGCAATCGTTGGTCTCCATTACATGGTTAGAGAGAAAATGGGAAAATTGGTGTAAGATCCAACAATTGAAAGGAAAAGGTTGAACTTCCTTCTTGAATAAGTCACAGTGAAATCCAGACTAGGCCAAGGGAATTATGAGGGTTTGGCTTGATGACCCATGGAAATATCTTGTCTTCTTCATCTAGAAATACTTGACTGGTGAAGGCAAGTACACCTTGATCTTTCTCTATCATATACTTTTGTTACATCATTTGAAGGATAAAACCAAACGAATCAATATGCAATATTGTTTGTTGAAAAGTATTTCAAAAATGGAAGCAACAGTTTAGAGAGATCCAGAGAACAAATAAAGGTGTTTATACCATCATGATTTGGTTAATATGATTGTGTTATATAAGGTAGATAAAATGAATCAAACATGGGAATAATTTATGCTGAGGAATAACTTTCAGAAGACTAGTTTATCCGGTGATAATTCAGAAAAAGGTGGAAATCATGTAAATCTTACACCAGGTATTATAGAAAATAAGGATAAAAAGAAACAAGGGGATAAGGGTTTGCAGAAGCTCAAACCACAGGAAAAATAGTAGTTTGAGGAAAAATACTATTATACCCTTGATAACTCTACATCAAAAACATCACACAATTCTAAGAACGAATCGAGCAAGAAGAAAACACAGTCCCCTTAAAGAATTTTTTATTGAAAAATAGAGCAAAAAGGGTAAACAGAAAGTAAAAAAGGTGGATTATGATTCCTCTAAGAAATAAAATCCATCGAAAATAGTCAAGAAGATAAAAATATCAACATATAAGCACTTGTTGGAAACAATAGAGAGGAAAACCGGGGGAATGGAATGAAGAGAGAAAGTGGAAAAAGAGGAAAATTCATTAAAAGTGACAGAGGAGAAGAAAGAGGAATAAATTTTATCAAAATTGATCAGAAAACCTAGAACAAAAAATTTAGTGAAGGCCAAAGATGATTTATTTAAAACTCAAGTTTCTGAAGAAGAAGAAATTTCTAAAGCAGAGAATTATCTAGAGGAAGAAATTCCTAGTGCATAGCTTAATTTGGAGGAAGACATTCCTAAGGAAGTGTAACACACCCGACCCCTAAGTACCCTTCCTAGGGATGGGGCATCAAAAAAATTCTTACTCAAATCATCTTCAATCATCTCTTTGAGATGATTCGTCCTCTTATACTCGCTCATAGATTTCTAAGAATTGTTACCAAGATCTAATCTGACCTCTAGTTTACAAGTTACATGGGTACATATCGTTCGTACCATTTCCAATTTCCTACCTCCTGTAGGGAAGGTCCATCCACCGTCCAAACCAATGGTGAGACTTAATATATCCTTCAGAGTCTTGAATTCCTGAACTCCCAAGGGATCCCGAAATATATCCACGTGGCTCTAGACTTTGGACCTTTTGACTCACCCTCGACACTGTATTCCAAACCTTTGGAGTCCCGAAGTCCTAAACTCTTGAAGGGTCCACTCTCGTACGGGGTGATGTACTAGATGTGATGGAAAATACAGGTTGGCTCCCGAATACACCTCCTACCACATGGACCAAACAAGTAATTGTCAAAGATGACACAGGGAAAGGTAGAGAGGACATGTGGCCCCTACAGTGGGTGACATGTATCACATCTTAATGGGCATGTAGGGTTGATGAAACGTCCAGATCCAAGTGACACGTGGCTTGTCAAACGTGGTTCCATGTCACCCTAGATGATGTCAACATACCACGTCACCCCAGAATGATCGCCTTTCGAGTCCTTCGAACTTACAATCATGGTGCGTCCATGTAACCCCTAGATCTATGACCTTTGTTACTTCATAAATTTGGAATTCATAGGATTCGTGGTGTGACTCCCTCCTTTCTCCCAGAGTGGTCAACGTCGGGCTGACCATGATCTAGATCTGACGGTCATGGAAGATCTTGAAACATCCTCATATCTATGGTCCTTATCACTTCGTGAATTTGTCGTTCGGGTGCTCCACTTGCTTACCCCCCCTCTCTTCCGGAGTGGTCAACATCGGGTTGACCTTGGCATAAATCCAACAACTAGGGAATATCTTGAAGGATCCCTAGATCTATGGTTCTCGTTACTTCCAAGCTCTGGCCTTCGGGGATTTTTATGTTATAGCATCTATGTTCTCCCGAATTAGGAATTCGTCAAAGTTGCATCGATGTATATCCAATGGCTAAGGGAACTCTTGAATACTCTTGAATCGGTGGCTCGCGTTACTTTGTGATAACTAAATAGATCAAGGTTTAATGGTGGGGCAATTCCATCTGTCCCAGATAAGGAAACTACCAGGCACTAGTCAACCTTGTGGGTAGCCGCATCTATCAGTTTCCTTTGGAAAGTTTATAAACGGTAGGGTTGAAACACTCCAGAGCTCTAAACTCCTGGATTTACGAAGCCATAAGGCTTAACTCCTTTCGATCCCAACGTAGGATTCCAGGCCTTGGTCACATGGGTCCTTTGGAAACTATTGTGGGATACGTGCTAATTCCTTTAGCCATAGATGGGTTAAGGACATGGGCATGAGCCCTTGGTCATACAGTGAAGAATATGAAGGAGGAGCCCTCCTTCTACAGGGTCTGAACTTGGAATTCCCACGAGGGTAGATTCCAGAGGTCGAGAAGACTTAAACATTCCAATACATCCTACCCCAACCCTCTTGTAGGTTTACATCCCATGACTATTAAAATGCTAAATGGAGGCAAACAGATGACCATTCAAAAGCCTAATTTCACAGGGAGATAATCCATACATCTACCTTATTCATTCAATACATAAATCATTCATAGAAACATAACTATACGTATTCAACCATCATTTCCATTTCAATACACAGAGTATGAAAATACTTATCAGAAAACCAGAGATTGTGAAGCGACTGTTGAAAGGGGTGCATGTTTCCACCCAACCATAGGCGCAGCCACTACTGATGGATTTATCGTTGGCCACCCCCGAGCTAGACTATGATGATCTGAGAGAGACTCTTTCTTCTTTCTCAATGACATTAAGGGACGAAGGTCACTCTCCTCCTCCCACAGGGTCTTGGCAACTGATTTTCTCTATACCAAGAAAGGAGGTATGCATGAGTACTTCCACATTCACTCGTCAGCCTCGTTTATTAGCTTGTAATGAAAACCATGCTAGCTACTTTGTGTTCCCAAAAATAGCTTATCTGACAATTATTCCTCAAACCAAAGATTTGTAACCATTCTTTTTCTCTTCTCGAGATTGGTCTTTCGAATCTGCTCTCTTCGTAGATCTACCTGCTCGCTCTCTGCCTCTGCCCATGAATTGTCTTTTTCTTTCCTTCCTCAACAAGGTTGAATGGGTCTAAATCCCCCACTCATGGTCAGATCTGGAAGTCTTGCAGATGGGTACTCTTCCCCATCTCCTCATTAACTCTTGAGAAGGAATCTTCCAACTACCACTCTGACTAGTAATTCATTTATGGGTCAGCGAACTATTCTATGTCTGAGCCATTAATTCTAGTAAGGTACTGGTTTGGTGGGGGNTAACAACCATTTATGGTTCCCCTCACCACATCTCTCACACTATCCATGGTTTATCTTGGCAAACCCCCCTTTCAGCAGTTATGCAACACTTATCCATTTTCTATTAACAACAGAAAATGCATACATTGACCTTTTATAAAAAGGTTCATCAAATCAAACATTCCCACATATCTAGTTGTTCATAGTCTCTTGGCCAGTTATAGTTATATTTACAAACTGGGGGAAATATGGGTATTACAATCCCCTCCCCCTTAAAGGAACATATTCCTTGATGTTCTATTTTCCGATGTGCTTTGTATGTACATAAGTAAAGAAAAATGGATATGCATGTTTCATGGCATCCTCCATCTCCCATGTAGGCTCATCTGGGCCAAAGTGTTTCCACTACACCTTGACCTGTGCAATGGTTTTGTTCCTGAGTGGGGTTTCCTTCCTGTCTATTATGCATTGAGGTTCTGGAAGGAACTATCCCTCTGGTTCCACCTGAATCACAGACCAGTCAATAATATGATTAGAATCATGTACATATTTCTTTAATAACGAAACATGGAAAAACTTATGTGCCTTCACTGTGGGAGGAAGTGCTAGCCTATAGGCTACAGGTCCCACTCTATACAAAATTTCAAAGGTTCTACAATATTGAGGTGTAATCTTGGCACAAGATCCCATCCTTAAGGATATTTTCTTGGGTCTAACTTGGAGATACACATGATCCCCTATTTTGAACTCTCTAGGAGTCCTCTTTTTGTCTGCATAGATTTTCTGTCTATCCTTAGCTATTTTCATATTTCGTTTTATCTGAATTACTTGTTGTTAAATTTCTTTCAGCATGTCTAGCCTAATTATAATTATATTTATTGGGTTATCCCATTTGATTTGAATCTTGTATTGTCTACCATAGAGGGATTCAAAAGGGTTCATCTTCAATGACTCTTGATAGCCATTGTTGTAGGCAAACTCTACCAATGGTAGGTAATCTTCCCAATTCTTAGGCTGATGCATTACATGCATCCTTAACATGTCCGCTAATACTTGGTTTACCCTCTCTGTATGTCATCAGTTTGAGGGTGATAGGCTATGCTAAAAAACAATTTAGTCTCAAATCCAGCCATTAAAGATTTCTAAAAGCTCGAAGTAAATTTTGTATCTCTGTCAAATATGATCTCCTTAGGCATGTCATGCAACTAAAATATTTATTTCATGAAGATATTGGCGATATCTATTGTCTTGCAAGTTGACTTGACGGGAACAAATTGAGAAGGCTTGCTCGATTTTTCTACCACTACCATGATGGCATCATTCTGCTTGGTCGATTTTGTTAATACGGTGATGAAATCCATGTAGATAGTTTCCCATTTC
The DNA here is from genome assembly GCA_009831015.1 of Picea engelmannii. Lineage (NCBI taxonomy): Eukaryota > Viridiplantae > Streptophyta > Pinopsida > Pinales > Pinaceae > Picea > Picea engelmannii. The sequence continues at coordinate 2,139,593 of ML777564.1, read as the reverse complement.
CATTATGGAATTGGTAGGGGCTGCAACAACCATGTTGGATGTTGGTGTCCTGCCTTAACCTGCTGACATTCTAGACATTTAGCCAAGTAATCATCTATGTCCTTCTTCAGTCTTAGCCAATAGAACAGTTTCCTAATGGCCATAATCATTTTCTGATAACTAGGATGACCAGTATAGGGTATTTTGTGTAGTTCATCTATCATGAACCTCTTCAAGTCGTCAAAATTTGGGATATACAACATACCTTTGTAAGTTAGCAAGCCATTTTTTCAGTATTTGATAACCTTTTCATTTCATCCCTGTGGGCTCTTGTTCTAAGTATGATTTTACATTCTCGAAGAATGCATCGATTTCTTGTGCACTCTTGACTCTCTCCCTGACATCCATTTCATAGGTGCTTACCGCTGCCAAATGAATCATTTTAATATTTCTATTAAGGGCATCATCCACCCTATTTTATTTCCCTTTAATATGTTTGATTTCGAAATCAAACTCACTAAGGAGAGACATCCATCTATCTTGTATAGCATTAAGTTTTGGTTGATAAAACATGTACCTCAACCCACAATGGTCTTTCATAAGCACAAATATTCTACTTAGGAGGTAATGCCTCCAAATTTTTAAAGCATGCACAATTGCATCCAATTCTAGATCATGGGTCACATAATTGATTTCATGCTCATTCAAGTTTTTGGATTCGTAGAAAATTACATGTTCTTCTTGCATAAGGACTCCTCTGAGTCCTTACATGCAAGAATTTGTAAACACAAGGAATTCCTTGTTTGGTTATGAAATCATCGGCACGGGTGCATTGGTTAGAAGGTATTTCATCTCTTGGAATCTCTCTTCACATTCTGATGTCCAAATGAATTTAACTCCCTTTTTCTGAAGGGAAGTGATTGGGAAACAAATCTTGGAAAATCATTTTATGAACCTCCTACAGTATCCTACTAGGCCCATAAAGGATCTGATATCATATACATCCTTTGGGGTAGGCCAATCCATGATGGATTTAATCTTGTTAGGATCAACTGCCACCCCTTCTTCATAAATAACATGGCCTAAGTAATGGACGTGTTTCCGAAAAAATTCACTTACTAAACTTAGCATAGAGTTGATGTTCTCTCAATACTTGAAGCACTATCTTGAGATGTTATTCATGCTCCTCCCTATTCTTAGAATAGATTATGATATCATCAATGAAAACCAATACAAATCTATCTAATAATTTACTGAGTACATTATTCATTAAGCACATAAAAGTGGTTGGTGCATTGGTCAGCCCAAATGGCACCACCACAAATTCATAGTGACAATATATTGTCCTAAACGTTGTCTTTTGGATGTCTTCATCCTTAATTCATACATGATGGTATCCATACCTCGATTCAATCTTGGAGAAAATGGTAGAACCCCTTAATTGGTCAAACAAGTCATCGATCCTTCGCAAGGGATACTTATTATTTATGGTTGTCTTATTGAGTTTCCTAGAGTTTGTGCACAACCTAAGTGTGTCATATTTACTTTTCACAAACAAGGTCGGTGCTCCCCATGGAGACACACTAGGTACGATGTAGCCATTTTCCATCATTTCCTTTAGTTGTAGCTTTATCTCAACTAGATCTAGTGTACTCATTCTATAGGGTGTTCTAGAAACTGGCACTGCTCGTGGTGCAAGTTATATTGAAAAGTCAATATCTCTTCTTGGAGGTAGACCTGGTACCTCTTCTGGGAACACATCTGTATACTCTCTCAATATGGGATGGTCCTCTAGGCTTGGTTTGTCATCCTCAGTAGAGTCCAACACATGTATTGCATACAAAGGACATTATTTCCTACAACACTTCTTCACTTGAAGGGTTGATAGTTGTCTCACTAAGATAGGCTTTTGAATCCCTTGTAGGGTTACCTTTCTCCCTTCTTCATTTTTGCACTCCAAAGTTTTGTTGTAATAGTCCATCTTGGTTTTATGGGAAGCCAACCAGTCAACGCCAATCAAAAGGTCATAATATCCTAAAGGGAGTATGTTTAGGGTAGCTTGGGTTTTTGATCCACTCATAAGGAATTGGCATGCTGGTATGACCTCTGTCACTTTTCTCTTGGTTCCAGTGGCTAGTTGTACCAACCATGATTTAACATGTTTAACTGGTTGCAATTTACATTTATCAATAGTGTGAGGGGAAACATAGCTCAAATTATAACCAGGGTCAACTAAAATGGAAACTAGATGGTTGGAAATCATACCTTCCATCTCCAACATTGAAGCTTGGTGGTCGGCTTGTTTATTATCCAAGGTTGCATAAATATGTGGCATGATCCTAGACACATCATTGACTATGGTATCCTCTTGGATGTTGTATACCCTCATACTATTATGTTTCCTATATGGGAATTCTCTCAGTAGATGTTCTTCTCCCCAACCCCAACATTTCAATGGTTCTCGCTTTGTGTTATCAGTCTTATCTGGGGCTGCTCCAAAGGGTTTATTTCCACTCGGAGAGAGGGAATTTTGTTGGTATACACTCTTAGTAGGAAGGCTCATCTTGGAACCTTTCCCATATCTCTTGAATCTTAAGGGTTTAAACCCATTTTTCTTGAATCCTAAACTACTCTTCTTCTTCCAATCCTTGGGAGGTTCTATCTTGTTATTGAATTGATCATAGAAATACCTTTCCTTATGGATAGTGTCTTCTAAGGACTTTGGCTCATCAAATTCGATCTTGTCCCGGAAGGACTGAGGTAGTCCACTAATAAATCATTGTGCATTTACCTTTTCATATTTGATGTAGGGCACATACCTTATCAGCTCAAGGAATTTATTGATATATTCCTTTATTGTGAGTTGTCCCAACTTGAGTTCATAGAACTCCTTGGTCTTCCCATCAAAGTATTTCTCTGAAAGATACTTCTTCTTGAAGTATTTCTCAAATTGTTTCCATGACAAGTCCTTCTCATGAATTCCTTTCACATTCCTAAGTTCCTCCCACCAAATGGAGGCCTTTCCATTCAGGTTAAAAATGGTTATTAAAACCTTCAAATTTTCAGAGTAGTCATGGACTCTGAAGTAATTTTTCAAGCCAAGAAACCAAACTTCTGCTTCTTCCCCCTTCTTAATCTCTCCATCAAAAGTGGGTGGTTTGGATTTCTTGAACTCTTCAGGGTCATGACTCTTGGAATGTTTCCTCTTCTTTATTTTCCTCTTGGAATCCACAATAGTTTTTCTAATAGGGGATTCCTTGGAGTTGTCAGTTTCCTCTCCAAAGGATTCTTCCGACGAGTGTCTCTTGGCTCCATGTTAGGCCTTCTTTGAGGTGCTCCTCCTTGTGTGGCCACTTTCAGGGTCATTCTTTTGTATCTCAGGTGGACTCTGGGTTTTCTTCGTATGATGTATGTCCACATGATTGGTTTTTGGTCCATGATGCAATTGCATTTGGATATCTGATAAGCTTTGTAGAAGGACTGCATTAATTTCAGTTTTTTTTCCTACTCTTTTATCAACCTTTCATTGTCATCCTAAAAAATCTGTAATTCTTCCATGAGGCTTCTTATAGTTTCAGCCAGATCCAAAGGGTTTTCCGTCGCCATCCTTTCATCATATTCTTCCTCTCTATTGTAAGAGCTTTCCCCCAATTCATGGTGTGTCACCATCCTTTATGTTGTAGTTTTCCTGCGATCTACTGACTACTTGAGTGCTAGTGAAACATTTTTTTTAATTAATGGTCTATTAGTTCATGAACATAACATAGTTCATATTTTCCAAACACACACAACAGTATAAAATTTCATTCCTTTCTTCAGTAGAGGTTTAACTAATCCTTTTAGGAAATGGTTAAGATAGGGTGTCACCCCTAAAAGTTCTTGAAATAATATTTTTTTTTTTTTTAGTGACTCATTCATGAGCCCAAGCAAGCCAAGTGTTGTAACCATGCTTTGATACCAATTTGTAACACACCCGACCCCTAAGTGCCCTTTCTAGGGATGGGGCATCAAAAAGTTTCTTACTCAAATTATCTTGAATCATCTCTCCGAGATGATTCATCCTCTTCTACTCACCCGTATCTTTCTAACTATTGTTACCAAGCTCTAATATGACCTCTGGTTTACAAGTTATGGCTTCCGGAAGTCCTTCGGGAATTCGTTGGTTGAGGACCACGTGGCTCCCACATGGTTCCATCTCGTTCATACCATTTCTAGGTTCGTACCTCCTGCAAGGAAGTTCCATCCACCGTTCAAACCAACGGTGAGACTTAATCATCATCTAACACACAATCTAGAGGAGAATTTGGTGTTTGGCGCTTCAGCACTAAGCGTCCCTTTTCATTTCTTCATGCATGTCCTCCGGAGTCCCAAAATCTCGAACTCTCAAGGGATCCTGAAATATATCCATGTGAATCTAGCCTTCAGGCCTTTCGACTCACCCTCGACATTATATTCCAAACCTCTAGAATCCCAAAGTCCCGAACTACCAAAGGGTCTACTCTCATATGGGGTGACGTACTAGATGTGACGGCGAATATAGGTGGGTCTCGAATACTCCTCCCGCCACATGCACCAAACAACTAATTGTCAGAGATGACATAGGGAAAGGTAGAGAGGACATGTGGCATGTGTCACGTCTTAATGGGCATGTAGGGTCGGTGAAATGTCTAGATCTAGGTGACACTTGGCACGTCAAATGTGGGTCCATGTCGCCCTTTGATTTTACGGTCACAGTGTGTCTACGTAACTCATGGATATACGGCCTTCGTTACTTCATAAATTCGACATTTGGGGGATTCATGGTGTGACTCCCTCCTTTCTCACAGAGTGGTCAATGTCGAGTTGACCATGGTCTAGATTTGACGGTTACAGAAGATCCTGAAACGTCCTCAGATCTACGACCCTTTTCACTTCATGAATTCGACGTCTAGGTGCTCCACTCGCTTACCCCCCCCCCCCTTCTTCTAAAGTGGTAAATGTCAGGTTGACCTTGGAACAAATCCAATGGATAGGGAATATCTTGAAGGATCCCTAGATCTATGGTTCTCATTACTTCACAGCTCCAGCCTTCGAGGAGTTTGATGTTATAGCATCTATGTTCTCCCAAAGTGGGGATTCACCGAAGTTTTCTTGGCGTAGATCCAATGGCTAAGGGAACTCTCTAATACTCTTGAATCGGTGGCTCACTTTACTTCATGATAATTGAATAGATCAAGGTTTAATGGTGGGGAAAGTCCATCTATCTCGGATAAGGAAACCACCAGGCACCAGTCAACTTTGTGGGTAGCCGCATCTATCAGTTGCCTTCGGGCAGTTTATAAATGATAGAGTCGAAACACTCTGGAGTTTTGAACTCCTAGAATTTTGAATCCAGAAGGCTTAACTCCTTTCAGGCCCAGCATAGAATTCCCAGGCCTTGGTCACATGGGTCCTTTGGAAACTCTTATGGGCTACGCACTAATTCCTTTAACCGTAAATGGATTAAGGACATGGGCATGATCCCTTGGTCATATGGTGAAGAATATGAAAGAGGCACCCTCCTTCCATAGGGTCTGAACTTGGAATTCCCACGAGGGTAGATTCTAGAGGTCGACAAGACTTAAACATTCCAATACATCCTACCCCAACCCTCTTGTAGGTTTATGTCCCACGATTATTAAACCTCTAAATAGACAACCATTCAAAAGCCTAAGTTCACAAGGAAATAATACATACATATACCTTATTCATTCAATACAAAAATCATTCATAGAAAAATAAATATATGTATTCAACCAGCATTTCCATTTCAATACACAGAGTATGAAGATACTTATCAAAAAACCAAAGTTTGTGAAGCGATTGTTGAAAGGGGTGCATGTTTCCACCCAACTGTAGGCACAGCCACTCCTAACAGATTTACCGTTGGCCACCCCCGAGCTAGACCATGATGCTTTGAGAGAGACTCTTTCTTATTAATCAATGACAGTCATGGATCGAGGTTACTCTCCTCCTCCCATAGGGTCTTGGAAACTGGTTTTCTCTATACCAAGAAAGGATGTCTGCACGAGTAATTCCACAATCACTCACCAACCTCATTTATCATCTTGTAACGAAAACCATGCCAGACACTTATTGCGCCTAAAACAAGCTTATCTCTCAGTTCTTCCTTGAACCAGAGAATTATAACTGTTATTTTTCTCCTCTCGATATTGGTCTTTCGACTCTACTCTCTTCACAGATCTGTCTGCTCACTCTCTGTCTTTGCCCACAAATTACCTCTTTATTTCCTTCCTCAACAAGGTTTCATGGGTTTGAATCCCCATCTCGTGGTCAGATCTAGAAGTCTTGCAGATGGGTACTCTGCCCCATCTCCTCATTAACTCTTGAGGAGGACTTTTCCAGCTACCACTCTGACTAGTAATTCATTTATGCGTCAAATAACTATTCTGGGTCTGAGCCATTAATTCTAGTAAGGTACTAGATTGGTGGTGGGGGTCATCTCAACCATTTTTGGTTCCCATCACCATCCCTCTCATATCATCCATTGTCTATCTTGGCAAACCCCCCTTTCAGCAGTTATGCAACACTTATCTATTTTCTATTAATAACAGAAAATACATACATTGACCTTTTATACAAAGGTTCATCAAATAAAACATTCACACATATCTAGTCTGCCATAGTCTCTTGGTTGGTTATAGTTCTATTTAAAAACTGGGGGAAATAGGGGCATTACATGAAGAAACCATGATGAGGATATTCCTGAAAAGAAAATACAAATTTCTAACACATAGACCATTATTAATTATCTTGTTGTTAAGTTGAAAGGTAAGAAAAAAAAGATAAGCAAACTAAAGAAGACTATTCATGGATTGGAAACCTTAGATAAGGTCATTAAATCAGAGAATAAGAAATTCAAAGAACAGAGTGCAAAGATAAGATAAAAATATGTTGGACTAAAAAAGAAGTATAAAATCCCTAAGCAAGATGCAAGAAAACAATATGCCTAGAACTTGAAAATTGTGTAGTAAAAAAAAATGTTATCTAACAAGGTAAAGAAGTAGAAGACCAAAAATAGGGAACCTTCCACAACTATTGTTTCATAGCCAGAGGGCAGTTGAAGAAGTAAAGGAATACATTTTTGAAATTTTTAAATCAGCAGTTGCTTCAGAATAACATTGCATGAGGACATGCAATATCCTCCATCTGGGGGAGATGTTGGGTGCTAGTTTTGATCCTTTCACTAGGGCCATTCACCACAAATTTTGACATCAAAACCTTCACTTTTTCCCATTTTTACCTGATTAATGGCATAATGAGCATTAAATAAGGTAATAAGTTGACATTTTGAGATTAACTCTTCATTTTAATTGTAAACTGTAGTAAAATCTATTTCTGTAGTAAGATCACCTACAATTCAGTTATTACAAGAATTAACCTTGTTTTACTAGTTATTACAGGAATTGGAGGTTAGAACACTTCCACACGCTCAAAGAGGGAATTTCCACCTAGAGGCATTTCTTTGATATTAGGAGATGGTAATCCACCTATTGTACCATTGATATGGTAATCGACATCTGGTGTCCAACCCATGGTCGAATCTAGCAGGTAGTTACAAGAAATTTGCAGAATTAGTTGCAAATATGCCAACCAACTCATGGAATCAGGAACACAATTTCAAGAGCGACGAATACAATTCACCCAATGAAAATATCGAGGATTCAACTCAAAGGATCGTGGAGAATTTATTCTTATCACTAGAATGAAGATATAAGTTATTTTTTTGTAGTTAGTTTTGTAAAATAGAGTGCATCCGAAAAGAACTCGTATTCCTGAGATATGTATAAATATTAGAGAACATGGGATATCTAAGTTAGTGAGAATATTGAGATTATGATCCAAGACTTGAATTGTAACTGTTGAATTGCACTGAAGTTTAATACAAATGAAGCATTGACTTAAATTTATGAGTTAATATTTCTTCTACGCTCTAAGTTTCTCTAACAACATATTCCAAGAGCCCCCCCTGGTATGTGTTGTATTTATGTAGGTTTTTTTAGAAATTACATTCATTAATTTCCTTCATATTACTGTGGATTTACATGCATTGTTGTAATTTCATGTAGATTAAGAATTTTCTTATAGGAAAATTCACTCTGAATATGGTGATTATATATTGTTTCAGATATAAATGATAAATACAATCAATTACTTGAATGATATTTCCTTTATTTTTCCATACCAACATTCATCACACAAATATATTCGGAGTTTGAACTAAGTCTACAATTCCTTTATGTTCTTTCTATCAACAAATTTCCTTATTGCATTTACCTTTCATTCATCCTTTTAACTCACACTTGGAAATACTCCTTGTTCGTTTTATATCTTGGTTGAATAAAAACAAAGTGTGATTGAAAATAAGCACAACAAAGAGTCTAATTGTAATTAGATTCCCTACCATTGACAGTCAAATCTAAGTGATTATAACCAAAAGAATTTTTTTTTGTGTGAGTTTGGCATTTTACTGCTTTGATTTTAGTAGAATTTTTTAGGCAATCTGAAGATTAGTTTTGCACATATTGTGCCTATACCTCACAAGTTTACATATTGTGTATGTGTCTCATAAGTTTACCTACCAAGGATGCACTATATGAATTAGTTTTGAAATTGCAAGTTATTGTTGTTTGCCTTGATTTCATTTCCTTTTAAGTTTTGATTTTCAACTTTCATTGTCAAATTCTTGTTTGCATTTTTAGTTTTTATATGTGCGCTTTCAACAGGGAGGAATGAAAATGGTAAGATGAGAGGTAAGAACATGTGAATTCACTTTAGTGAGTACTCAGAAGTCCTCATCTTGCATATGTTGAATGAATAAACCAGTTTGGTCTAAGGATAAGGGTAGGTTCATTAAATCAGAAAAAGAAGTTGCTCCGAAAAAAAGAAAAAAATAATAATTAATTAAATTAAATTAAATTAAATAAATAAATAAACCAACCCCCCCCCCCACCTAAAAAACCACTTACTAATCCACCTACTAAAATGCATGCTTCATCATATTCAAATCCATCTATTAATTCATCTATGTGACCACCTATCATGACATTCATAAAACCTCCCACCACTAACTTGCTTGTAGGTACTAAAAAGGATACAGGAAAAAGTATTGTCACAGAAAGCTCAAAACAGAGTCATACAGAAGATATTGTTCAACTGTTTGAAGATCCAGAGAAAACATCAGAAGGTTGGAGTAAATAGTTTTGGATCTTTTGGGAGAACAAGATGGTTGATGAAGAATCTATTATTGGAGGAGGAGGTAGGATAACATGAAGGGAAGGTGAAGGTGAAGGTGAACGAGGACCAAGAGGTGGGAAATAAAGATAGAGAATAACAAGAAAAGAAAAAGGTGGATAAAGAGAAATAATGTTAGTAGGAGGAGATGAACAAGAAATAATTCTAAATGATGATAGAAACAGAATAGGTGAATAAGAATAAGAAGTTACATTTGGATTTCCTATATTAGATATACCTGCTGAATTTAGAAATGAATTAAAAATGAAAAATATTTCTCCTTTTGTTCTGCCTAATTTTTATGGTATGCCTTCTAAATACCCTGATGCATTTTTATTTGAATTTGAGATTTTATGTCGAGATTATGGGTATGTTGATGATTCTTACAAATTGTGATTGTTTCCTGCCACTCTAAAAGGTGTTGCATTAAAGTGGTTTAGGGGACTAGGTGAAAGTACAATAGCACATTGGGACATGATGAGGAATATATTTATTAAGAAGTATCAATCATATTATTGGTAAATGGATTCAAAAGAATATATCTTCAGGATGGCACAACAGGAAGAATAAAACTTGGAAGATTACCTAAAAATATTTTTGTATAATTTGCAAAAATCAAAGCATAATTCATTAAATTTTGATGTCATGTGTACCATATTTTTAAAATTCCTTCATGATGAATATATTGATATCCTTAATCTTATGGGTTATGATGATATCTTATCCTTACCATTTGAAAAAATTGCTAATTTGTGCAGGAAATATTCCAAGGGAAAAGCTAAAAATGGAAAAATTCAAAGGGATCCCCTTTCAAAAGTAACAAAATATACTCCAGTGAGTATTAGTAAAGTTGAAAATGGTAACCTGCTAGAAAACCTTAAAACTAAAATTATGGTACATTAACTTCTCATTTTGATTATTTTAATGCCAAGAAATGACAGCAAGATGAAATTGTAGCTTTATCCATTTTTCCCTAATTGTAGAGGGAAGCATCCTAAAATTAAATGTCTACTAAAAAAAGTTTAGATTTGTAAAATTTGTGTAGAAAAACATGCAACAGAAGATTGTCCCTCACTGCCCAAACTAAAGGTTGTGTTCAAGGGAGATAATGAACAAGCAGAAGCACTATATAACATAGCATCCAAACAACCATGGAAGCCAAGGCCAACATGTATGTTTCCAGACCCTTCTAATCAATTTTATGCATTTCTTACTCAAATCCCTACACAAACATCATAGATTGATCCCATTCCATGGAAATCATGGCCTCCTTGATAAAATTACAATCCACCTTATTGAGCGTCCAAATTGACATCCCCATTACCATATTATACTCCTCATTTATACCTTTTTGGCCTACCTAAGCTTGGATCAATGATAAAGAACCCTACCTCTAGTCATTGATAAGGTCATAAGGTAAAGTACAATTGAATTCATGCATTTTGTGGTTTATTAAGCTAGGAGACTAAATATTTCATGTACTAATGTTTAAAATTTCCATGTGTAGCCTTTGACCTTTGGATGAAGTCCAACACTTCTATGTCATCTCAGATATCTAGTACTTATGCGCCAAATTTCCCAATGTCTGAATCTGGTACCAAGCGCACCTTCCATTTAGATCTAGTACCCACAGACCATTCACTGTTTTGATTTGGTACCAACGATCGCAGATTGTTCTAGTCTGGTACCAACCAATTGCATACTGTTCGGATCCTGTACTATCTACTGAATCTCACCTGTCACAATCTGGTACCAATACAGGAAACAGAGTGTGATAAGATTGGCTCCAGATCATGCCCAAGATAGTTTTTGAGTGTTTATGAAATCATCAAGTTCTAGAAAGACTATGTTAAGCCAGTTTGTTTATTGCTTCAACCTCATACACTTTGTGTCATGAGGATGAAGCTTAAAATATGTAACCAAATATATAAATTTGACAATTGTTGATTTGTAAAAGATTTCACCTCCTTGTGTTTCACGACTAAGACTGTTTAAATAGTCATGGAAAGGATGGTGGAAGAAGTAGAGAGATATCATATTAAAACATGTGAAGCAACGTTAAATCTTGTAGAACATCTCTTGAGTTGAAGTTTAATAGAAGAATGTCATTTATTCCCATGTCTTGATCATTTATGAATGAATGTGAGTTGAGTTGTTAGTATAGTTTCATGTTTTGAAGTTTTGAGTAAGAGTGATGTGTGTATTAAAGGCCAACTTATTGTAGACTCTAGTCGTTGACCTGTTGAAGCAGCAAGGGCCCACGACCCAACAAAGGTCAGCATCCTTATAGAGTAGTGTTAACATTTGTTTTCAATAGTATAACTGTTAGACTAGATGAATCTTTGATTCTTCCAGGTAATAGCAGTATCATTTCAGTTTAGGATTTCGGTTATATGATTTCTTAGGGATATTTATTTACTTTGTTTTTTCATATGCTCTGTTTTTGTTCTTATGAATTTGATTTTTCTTAATGGACATAGATGTTGGCAGCAGTAGTCAAACATAATTGGAAAGAACTAGTGAAGTTCACAATAGAATACTGTGAACCACAACATACTCAATATACTGGTGATTGAACTACCCATGCTATGTCTTGATGATTGATGTGTGATTACCCTTTCAGAAGTGTGATTGCATAGTTATCTTTCTGGGTCAGATAACAAAGTTGATCTGTCAAAGAACTCCATCTCATATTTTCATATGCCCCAATGGAGTAGATAGCTTCTCTGTGAAAGGAAACCAAAGTGTGTTTTAGTTTGTTTCTTAATCCAAATTATTTCTATACTCATGACATTAGAATTACCTCTCTTACTGGTGTCTTGTAACTCTATTGATTACGAATCCCAGATTGATAATTAATGAGTGCATTATACTAATCATATAAGCAACACAACACACCTTATCAAAAAATTTGGAAATTAAATAACCATGGTAATCAACCACCTTACAATTATCAACAACAAATGTATCCTCAACAATCTTATCAACAGCAACAATTTTATCCCCAACAGAAGAAATATCAATCAAATCCACTATACTTTCATCAACCATTCCCATCACTACCACCACCTCAACTAACTGTATCTTAACCTCTACAAATCCCTTCAACTCAATAGCCTCCACGACCTACACCAATTCCTTCCCAACCAACAGAAAATCCAAACAACCAAAAGGACAAAGTTGTCTACAATATTGAAGTAGATAGTTTTCCCACATATGGTATTACTACTACAGTATTAAAAGAATTTCCTACAGTATTACATGAATTTCTTGTAGAATTACAGGAAATCTATCTGCACTCAAGAAAGGTAATAAATCTGAAGTCCCCCGTAATAACTAAAGAAGAGGTAGAGGAAACTCAATTAGATCAAAATAAAACAGTAGAAAAGTAGTCAATAACTTCATAGGAAAAAAATCAACACTTTAAAACGGCATGTTTTCCTGAACGATTACTAATAGAAAACAAAGAAAAAACAAACTTCTTACCTGAACTTGATATTTTAGAAGAACTAAAAAGTGTTTTCATAAAAAAATCCCTTATTACAGTCCATTAAATAAATCCTAATATATTCTAAAACAATGACGGAATTGTGTAATAAAAGGATTACAAAGAGAAGAAAAGATCCACAAACGATACAATTGATTGGGAAACTAGAAATCTTGATAGCCACCAAACCAATAACAGACAAGTATGTTGACCCTAGAATTCCAATGGTTACAATCTTTGTCAATAACTTTGTCATCCCAAAAACACGCATAGATTTAGGCACAAAATAAATTTCATGACATTAGAAACCATGCAAAGTTTAAAAATTGCAAATCTTAGACCAACCCCTATGGTTATAGAACTAGCAGAAAGATCCAAAATAAAAATAGAGGGAATAGTTGAAGATGTCACAGTTTCATTTGATTCATGGCAATACCTAGTAGGCTTTATGATTCTTCAACCCAAATCCAATTTGGGTGGAACTCCTATAATCCTGGGTATACCATGGTTGGAAATAGCTAATGCATACATTAGTTGTTGATCATGTGATATGAGAATAATAAATGGAGACGAAATAAAACACATTACATTGTACCCCCTAGCTAAATCAATGAAAGAATTAGAGCACACTAAATGTTTAGAAGAAACAAACATAGAAAATGAAATCATTCAACCCGTTTTAATCATTGCACGGCCTTTAAACCTTAAGGAAAATACAGAAGAAAATCAATTCAAACATTTTATCTCCCATCCTGATTTTCATCCGTATTTTAGGGGGAAGATAGTAAATTCTAAACCATTTAAATCTACATAATCTTCACAAGCTTCATCATATGAACATTTTTCTCTTGATTATCTAGTTGGGAAAAAAATTTAGGAGACATGCACAACATATATCTTAACATATTTATTCCAAATCGTGATTCTTGTAAACTCTATAAAAAATTCCTATAATAAAGTTATTGAAATTTTTCCTAGGAAAATTTCAAACTATAATGGTGATCTTGATGAAACACGACAGAAACAATTAATTTTTGTTTTGCAAAAAAATTCTAAAGATTTTTCTTGGGAATACACTGATATGCAAGGTATCCATCTGGATACTTGCACTCATCACATATATCTACAGGAAAATATCAAACCAGTCTGACAACAAAAAATACAAATGAACCTAGCCTTAAAAGACATTGTGAAAGGGGAGCTTCAAAAACTATAAGTGTAGTTTTCATCTACCATATATTAGACAGCTAATGGGTTTCACTGTTGGTTATAGTTCCCAAGAAAAATGAAAATGGCAGGTATATGTATATTATTGAGAACTCAATAAAGCCACATTAAAATACCATGTTCCTCTACCTTTCATAGACCAAGTCCTGGACACATTGGCTAGAATGAAATATGTTTCTTTCCTCAGTGGTTTCAAGGGCTATAACCAAATAATAATAGCACATAAATACCAAGACAAAATGATATTTACTTGTCCTTGGGGAACCTATGCCTAGAAGGTATTTTCCTTGGACTTTCCAATGCACTAGCCACCTTCAAAAGGGAAGTCTTGGCCATTTATGTTGATTTAGTAGATGATTGTGTAGAGGTGTATATGGATGCTTTTTCAGTTTATGGAGATACCTTTGTGGAAGCCTTAGATAACCTAGGAAGAGTTTTAAATAGATGTTGAGAAACAATCATTTCCCTAAGCAATGAAAAACAAAATTGTGATGTATATTGAAGGTATTGTGCTTGGTCATCATGTTTCATCTATAGGTATCAAGGTATATCCAACAAATATTACAGTCATTATCAATTTACCCACTCTATCCACTCAAAAGGATGTAAGGAGCGCCCTTGGTCATGCAGGGTACTATAGTCATTTTATCAAAAACTTTACTAAAATTGCATCTCATTTATTTAAGTTACTTACAAAAGATGTCAAATTTTGATGGGACATTAACTGCCAAGTTGCCTTTAATTCATTAAAAGGAAAAATTTCTACAACTTCGGTATTGAGATGACCCCATTGGGAATTTATTTTTCACATATCTACATACACCTCTGAGACAACAATATGAGTGGTTTTGGGAAAAAAAGAAAATCAAAAAAATTATGCAATTTATTTTGAAAGTAAAAACCTAACCCCTGTTGAAATCAACTATATTGTTACAGAAAAGGAATTTGTTTTAGTCATTTGTGCAATAAAAAAAAATTGACATTAAATTACCGGATATGAGATTTTTGTGCATACAGATCATTCTGCCATTAGGTACCTTATGAATAAACCAATAACCAATGGAAGGATAACAAGATGGCTTCTCCTATTGCAAGAATTCAATATCATTGTGTTAGACAAACCACAAAAGGAAAATCTGGTAGTTGATTTCCATTATCGGATCAACAATCCTAGTGAGACCTTTCCTGTAGTAGACACTTTTCCTTATTAAAGTGTTTTTGCAATTTCTATTAAGTCTCCTTGGTTTGTTGACATTGAAAATTATTTATCTACGGGAAAATTTCCACCGCACATTTCAACAAAAGAAAAACAAAAGGTTATTACAAAGAGTACTAAATATTATTGGATTGGAGGAGACTTGTTCTACACAAGAGCAGATATGTTCATTCGTCGATGTGTTATAGAAAATTAAATGTTTGGCATATTGAATACTTGTCATGATGAGCTTTGCAGTAGACACTTTTTAGACAAAATGACATCCTATAATATCCTTTAGTTGGGGTACTATTGGCCCTCTATTTTTAGAGATGAAAAAGAGTACGTGAGGAGATGTGATAGTTTCCAAAGGATGGGTCATCTTGTTGCAGTCAATGAGATTCAACTAAGAAGATTGTGGAGAAGTTATGCTCAACGCTAGAATGAATATCTAAGTTTTTTTTTGTAGTTGGTTTTGTAAAAAAGAGTGCATCTGAAAAGCACTCGTATTCATGAGATATGTATAAGAATTAGAGAATAGGGGATATCTAAATTAGTGAGAATATTGAGATTATGATCCAAGACTCAAATTGTAACTATTGAATTGCACTGAATTTTAATACAAATGAAGCTTTGAATTAAATTTATGAGTTAAGATTTCTTCTACACTCTAAGTGTTAATGTTTATGCCATTATTATAGTTCTTTTCATTTTAATAGATAAGAGAAACATAAGAACAAGATCACTGAGAAATACACATTCACAAGAGACACAACATTTATCCTGGGGAACCCTCTAGGGGAAGAAAAGCCAGCAAAAACTTCCTTATCATAAATTGCCAATACAATGTTCAAGAGATAACTCAAACCAATACAGATAGTCCTCCCCAAAATATGTGCCACTCTTCTTCTCCTCTCTCCAACTGGTAATTGCAACTTGCCTCTTAAGAAAATGAGCAAGTGAGTTGTGTGATAAAGTGAGGTGCTAGCCTCCCTATATATACAAGACTGGCACATGTGAAAGGTCTTCATTGGCAGGGCCGACCTCTCACTCTGGGTGGGTAAACCCACCTTTATTTTAATTCTGGGTCTCAATAATAACTGTTGGGGCCGACTTCTTATTCTGCCTATTACAATTGTCCGATGACCAATCCACAAAACGGGATTTGGTCCTAATAAAAGTACCGACATGATTAATCCACAATGGGGATTAATCCTATGAATAAAATAACAATAATATTAAGAATACTCTTCGCAGTTACATTATTTCAACACTCCCCCTTAACAACAAGGGTCTTCTTCAATAGCATTAGGTGAGAGAGGTATGCATCATCAGTGGCATCATGAGGACAGTATCATCAATATCATCTTGAAACATTGGCTAGCATATTTACGAGTCATCGAAAGTTTTCTTCATCCACGACATCATCATTCTCGAAAGAATTCCATCATCATTTGCATCAAAAATGTATCAGTAAAAATGATACCTCATCACAGCACTAGGCTGGCACATCACAGTACTACACTAGCTCAATGTCACAGTGGTTAAGCTGGTATCTCAGTGTTAGTCACATCTTGCTTTACATCTAACAATGAGGTCATAAGCAAGGAATCATCTTGCTTTACGTCTAACAATGAGGTCAGAAGCAAGGAACACATCAACATCTTGCTTTACGTCTAACAACTATGTAAGAAGCGAGGAATCATCTTTCTTTACGTCTAACAATGAGGTCAGAAGCAAGGAACACATCAACATCTCGCTTTACGTCTAACAACGAGGTCAAAAGTGAGGAATCATCTTGCTTTATGTCTAACAACTAGGTCAGAAGTAAGGAATCATCTTGCTTTATGTCTAACAACGAGGTCAGAAGCAAGGAACACATGGTGTCATGCTTTATGTCTAATAGCGAGGTCAGAAGCAATGAGTGATCTTGCTTTATGTCTAACAGCGAGGTCAGAAGCAAGGAACACACAGTGTCATGCTTTACATCTAACAGTGAGGTCAGAAGTAATGACTCATCTTGCTTTACGTCTAACAGCGAGGTCAAAAGAAAGGAACACACAGCGTCATGATTTACGTCTAACAGTGAGGTCAGAAGCAATGACTCATCTTTCTTTGCATCTAACAGTGAGCTTAGAAGCAAGGAATAAATATATATACTCCCCCTTTCAGGGAGGGTCCTTTTGGACTATACCAAACTTATCTCGAAAGTGTTCAAAATTTACACGAGATAGAGGTTTGGTCAACACGTCAGCAACCTGTTCATCTATGCTAATGTACTGGAGCTTCAAGGCTCCTCTCTGTACCATGTCACAGATGAAATGATAGTGGATCTCTATGTGCTTTGACCTGTCATGGAATACAGGATTCTCTTTCATCTTTATGCAACTCTGGCTGTCACATAGAATCAAGGTTTCTCTCATCTCCAAGTCAAATAGGCCAGTCAGCAACTTTCGAAGCCATATAGCTTCGCAGATAGCAGAACATGTGGAAATATACTTTGCTTCCATTGTGCTGAGAGAAATATAGGATTGCTTCCTACTCTTCCATGAGATCATGGTTGATCCCAAATTGAAACAACATCCGGAAGTGATTTTTCTTTCAGCAACGCTTCCTGCCCAATCTGCAGCAGTATATCCACTCAATGTGAAGTCATGATCTCCATCATAGCTGAGACCATAATCCATTGTACCTTTAAGGTACCTCATCACATGTTTTGCAGCCACTAGGTGAACACGTCTGGGCTCTACCAGAAAATGACTCAAGGTGTTCACTACAAAACAGATGTCTGGTCTGGTGTTTGTCAGGTACATCAACGATCCAATAATCTATCTATACAGTGTGGCATCTATCAAGTCTGACGAAGTATCGACCAACAACTTCAGCTTCACTTCCATGGGTGTATTCATGGACTTACATTCTAGCATGTTGAATCTCTTTAAGATTTCGACCGTGTACTTCCCTTGGTTAAGGAAGATTCTTTCTGGACTTTTCCATACCTCAAGGCCTAAGAAGTAATGCATTAGACCAAGGTATTTCATTTCAAATTCTGCGGCAAGTCTCTGTTTACATTCAGCGATGAGATTTTCTTCTCTAGTTAAGAATAAGTCATCCACATACAGTAGTAAGATTATTGGTTCATTATCCATAATTTTGAAGTAGATATTTGAGTCTGCTTTACTCTTGGTAAAGCCTAAGCTCGTCAAGAAACTGTCTATACGGCCATGCCAAGCTCTGGGAGCTTGCTTCAATCCGTATAAGGCTTTCTTCAATCGGCAGACATGAGACTTCCTATCTTCAACCTCAAATCATTGGGGTTGCTCTATATACACTTCCTCTTCGATAACACCATTCAGGAAAGTTGTCTTCACGTCCATCTGGTGCAGCTTCCATTTCATATTGCAAGCAAGAGATATAATGGTTATGATCAAAGTGTATCTGGCCACAGGAGCGAATGTCTCTTCATAGTCAATGCCTTCCTTCTAGGAAAATCCATGAGGGACAAATCTTTCTTTATATTTCTCAATACTTCCATCAGCAACATGTTTTATTTTGAAGAGCCATTTTGATGATACCACATCCTTACCTTTTGGTCTGGGAACTATTTCCCATACATCATTCTTTATTATGGATTGGTATTCCTCTGTCATGGCATCTGCCCATTCCTTCTTTTGAATGGCCTCTTCAAAGCATGTAGGTTCTTCATCAAGTAGATTGCACGTCAAAGCCATGTAACTGGAGAATGGCTTTGGACTTTTCACCTATCTCATGGTTCCTTCTAGAACACCATATTTCTCTCCGTCTTGAATAATCTCTCTTGCCCAAGAAGACTTTCTTTTATGGGAGAAGGTCATTTGAGGAGGTTCTTGAACTTCTTTTATATCATGATCTTCAGGAGTCTCCTCATCAAGGGAAGTTATGACTTCCCTTATAGGTTCTGCAGCTCTGGGAACTTCCCTCATGGATTCGGTAGTCCTGGGATTTACAAGTTCCTCTTCATACATTTCTTCAAGCTGGCATCTTCTTGATTTCTTAAGTTTTGCTTCTTCATCAAAGGTCACGTCCTTGTTGATCTCAATATGGCGGTGACCAGGTATGTAGATTATGAAGGCCTTGGATACCTCATAGTATCCCACAAATATTCCCTTCTTTCTGGAGGGTTCCAGCTTGTTTCTTTTCTCTTTTGGTATATGAATAAACACTGGACAGCCAAATATTTTGAGATGGCTTACCTCTGGCTTCTTTCCGGTAAACATCTCTTCAGGGGTCTTGAACCCAAGTGCACTATGGGATAATCGGTTCTGCACATAAATAGCTGCCATTGTTGCTTCTGCCCATAAGCACATAGGAAGATCTTGATCATGAATCATGGTCTTTACAGCTTCCATAATTGTTCTATTCTTCCTTTCCGCTACACTGTTTTGTTGGGGATTATAGGGAGTAGTGAGTTCCCTCTTGATCCCAACATCTCTGTAGAAGTTTACGAACTCCTTTGAGGTATATTCTCCTCCATTATTTGACCTGAGTATCTTAATCTTTCTTTTAGAAAGATTCTCTATCAAGGCTTGAACTCCTTGAATTTACTGAATACTTCATCTTTAGATTTTAAGAAATATATCCAGGTATTACGAGAACAGTCATCAATAAATGATACATAGTATACATACTCGCTAATGGAGGATGATGGAAATGGGATACACACGTCTGAATGAATGAGTTCCAATACTCCTTTTTCTTTGTTGTCCCTCTTTGGAAAAGGGTTCTTGATGTTCTTCCCTTGCGCACATCCATTGCATATGCCTTCTTTATCGACCTTGAGTTCTGGTAAACCTATGACAGATCTGCATATCTATGGTAGCACCTTGTAGTTTATGTGGGCCAATCTTCTATGCCAAAGTTTGCATGATTTTTCAATGGTATGGGTCATGGCAGTTTCTGGGTGACCCTTCAGCTTATATAAGCCATTTTCTTCACTTCTGATGACAATTGCTTCATTTAAGGTTTCTCCTTTATCCCACATAAGAACTTATCCATCTATGAAGGCAACTATATAGCCTTTCTTGTCTAAGGATGATACGGAGAGTAAGTTCTTCTTTAAGACAGGTACATAGAGTACGTCCTTCATTGTTTTTGAGTTTTCTAAATCTAGCTTGTAGTTTGATTCTCCTATTCCCTTGATGGGATATTGATAATCATCTCCAAGAGTTACTTTCCGAGAAAACTTCTTTTCTAAAATACAAGAGAGAGTATTTTTCTTACCCATCATATGTTTTGATGCACCGCTATCAATGAGCCATGTGTCCTCTCTAGGTGATACAGATCCTGAGAGAGCTGAGATCAAGACATGGTCCTTAATCATCTTCATAGGTGGTTCTTCATCTTCAGCTATGTGAGCATGTTGCCTTTTGTGCTTCCTCTTGTATTCTCCTCTTCTGACTGGACAATTATTTGCCTTGTGTCCCATCTTATCACAATGATAGCATTGTATAGATGAGAGATCTCATCCCTTGCATTGTCCTTTCTTCTGAAAATTTCTTGGATGGGATTCTTGGTTGTTGAATTTGTTTGATGGTTGAGGCTCTCTATGAGATTCCCTTTTGAAGTAGGGTTTCTTCCTTCCTCCTTTTGTATGAGTAGCTAGGGCTTGATCATCATCCCTTGCTAGTAGTGCTTCACAGTTGGCTACCCTTGTCTCTTCTTGGATGCATTCTTCCCATAGGCTCTCAAACTGTAGTTTCACCTTTCTGCCACATACCGACTGGATGAAAGCATCCCAAGGTCTTTTGAGACCATTTAGGGATGTTATTACGAATTCGTCTTCGTCGATGGTGTCTCCAATCACTTTTAACTGTTCTTTTATTTCTGAGATTCGGGAGAAATATTCTTGAATCATTTCTCCTTTTTGCATCTTGGTATTCTTCAATTGAGATCTTAGATTCATCTTTCGATTGGTGTTCTTTCCTTCATATAGTTTTCTTAGAGAGTCAAACATTTCCTTTGGAGTTTTCTTGGATGATACATATGGGATCAGGTGGTCTTTGATTGAATCTGCAATGATTCTTTGAGCCCTGATTGAGTCCTTCTGATGCTTTGTTTTCTCTATGGCATCTTCAAGTTCCTCCACTTCTTCTTTGATAAATTTTGCTTGGTCATTCTCTGCAAGGATCAGACTGATCCTATACTTCCAGGAACGGAAGTTGTCTATGCCTTCTAGTTTCTCAACAAGCTTTGTGCTTACAGACATCTTGTACTTGAGGCTACGAAAATGACCAAAAAATGAAAATTCTTAAAATCAATTTTTGACCTTACCAGGAGGTGCGCTTGGTTGAGGCAAGTAGCCTGGTGTACTTGGATCTGAGAAAATCCAACTTTTACCCCTTCAAATCTGATCTGTGGATTTCTAGACTGGTGCTTCTGGTACTTCTGGTACTCTGGTACTTCTGGTACTTCTGGTACTGGTTTTCTGGTACTTCTGGTACTTTTGTGAAACTAGGGTTTCACTTTCTGGGAGATCCAGCCACTAAAAAGGTGTGCTCTAAGTGCCAAAATGATCCTTGGGGGAGGGTGCAACTTCCTAGGTGGTTAGGGAGCTGAAAAGATTCACTTTTTCAAAACCCTAATTTGTAGGTACTGCAACAGTGACGTTTTTCTCTTGCGAAATATGTTTCCTTCAGGTTGGCTCTGATGCCATGTTAATGTTTATGCCATTATTATAGTTCTTTGCATTTCAATAGATAATAAAAAGATCACTGAGAAATACACATTCACAAGAGACATAGCATTTATCTTGGGAAACCCTCTAGGGGAAGAAAACCCAGCAAAAACTTTTGTATCATAAATTTCCAATACAATGTTCAAGAGATAACTCAAACCAATACAGATGGTCCTCCCCAAAATATGTGCCACTCTTCTTCTCCTCTCTCCAACTGGTAATTGCAGCTTTCCTCTTAAGAAAATGAGCAAGTGAGTTGTGTGATAAAGTGAGGCGCTAGCCTCCCTATATATACAAGACTGGCACGTGTGAAAGGTCTTCACTGGTAGGGCCGACCTCTCACTTTGGGTGGGTAAACCCACCTTTAATTTAATTATGGGTCTCAATAATAACTGCTGGGGCCAACTTCTTATTATGCCTATTACAATTGTCCAATGACCAATCCGCAAAAGGGGATTTGGTCCTAATACAATTACCGACATGATTAATCCACAATGGGGATTAATCCTATGAATAAAATAACAATAATATTAAGAATACTCTTCGCAGTTACATTATTTCAACACTAAGTTTCTCTAGAAACATGTTCCAGGAGGGCCCCCTAGTATGTGTTGTATTTATTTAGGTTGTTTTAATTGCCTTCAGATTACTATAGATTTAAAGGCATTGTTGTAATTTCTTGTAGATTAAGAATTTTCTTACAAGTAAAGTCACTATGACTATGGTGATTAATGATTGTTTTAGATATAAATGTTAAAGACAATCAATTACTTGAATGATCTTTCTTTTATTGTGCCATACCAATAGTCATCATACAAATATATTTGGAGTTTGAACTAATTCTGCAATTCTTTTATGTTTATTTCTATCAACGCATTTCCTTATTGCATTTAGCTTTCATTCAACCTTTTAACTCACACTTGGAAATACTCCTTGTTGATTGTATATCTTGGTTGACTAAAAATAGAGTGTATTTTCAAATAAGAAAAACTAAGAGTTTATTTGTAATTTGATTCCCTACCATTGACAATAAAATATGAGTGATTATAACCAAAAGAATTAATTTTTTTGTGTGAGTCTGGAATTTTACTTCTTTGATTTTAGTATAATTTTTTAGGCAATCTCAATATTAGTTCTACACATATTGTGCATGTGCCTTATAATTTTACCTACATGGATTGATATAAAATGTTGAGGAATATAGACCACTATATCATCCCAACATAAAATACATCCCTTGCCAAGAGGGAGTGTTGATGTTTTGTAGCATCGAACATGTATTCTCGCATTGGCCTTAGTGTTGTACATGTGATCATTTTTGTTGGCACTCACATTGCATTTTGTTTTTGTGAAAAACCCTTTGGATTGGTGTTGAGGCTTCACACCCACATGGGTGATTAAACAATTCTAATCTAATGTTGAGTTTAGAAGGGGTTCCTAAAATCACTCATTATACTCCTATAAAAGGAGAGGCAATGTGAGGAGACACTAGGATGTCTTATTGTGACATTATGGAGTTAGCATAAGTGAGTAAGCACTTGTACTAAAGAGATTGGGTGGAAAATTTAGAAAAGGTAAATTCTTCACTTTGGAAAATATGGCCTAGGGTTTTTGGTTTTTTTTTTTGTCTTTTGGCCAAGGAGTAGTCACACATTTGAGGAAGAGAGGAGGAAGGATAGCCACACGTATGGTATGGAGAAGGTCGCACGTGTGGGAGAAAAAGGTTGCATGTGTGGAAGAAACAAGTTGCATGTGTGGTACAGAACAGGCTAGACATGTGAAGGTGTAGGTGACGTCAACAGTCATAAAGTTGACATTAGCATACCGTACAACAACAGATTTTTAAGTTGGGGTTTTTCCATAAATTTGTTGAATTTGTAATTTTTCTAAGGACTGGTTTTTGTCCTCAGATTTGTTGGTTTGGAGATTTGCTAAGAGGGTTGGTTTTTCCCTTAGAAATTCTAAATCTGGAAAGTTTACAAAACATAAATTTGTGTCTCTTGTGCATGGATGGTTTCTCTCTAATATTTTTGTTTCCGTTGTAATTGTTTGTCATAATTTCAATGTAAAATTATTCAATGATAACATCCCTAGGGTTTACTATTTGAAGTCACTTGGAAGTAATTTTTAGATATGAAATTAGATGCTTAAAAATTAACAGTAAGAAGTGTATAATTTGGTTGAAATCTACACAAAGAATCTATCTAGCAACAATTCACACAAATATTTCAAGGTCGAGAGACAGAGACAGAGAGAGAAGAGATGGAGAGAAAGAATAAAGAATTGTATTAAACAAATGAGAGAATGGAAAAATTCATGTGATATACTCTACATGGCTGAACTAATGCACCATGGTAGCGATCTAGAGAGATGTGAACACCCACTGATAGACTGTGGAATGAACTTCCACCTAGTCCTAGTAAATTAGTCATGTAGTCATCAGTTAACTGGTTAATCACAAGTGGAGTGAGGAGATAATCATGCATGAAAATGTGTGGAACCTTCTTGGTGATGATCACAAGGTAAGTGTTCCCTCCTGGTGATGATCCTGAGGTGAGCATGCAACACTTGGTGATAATATTGAGGTTGTCATGCAAGACTCTACTCCACCAGTCTAATTGAAGTGTAACTGAGTAATTACTGAAGAGGATGTGGCACTCTCATCTAAGGGAGAATATCTTTGAGTAGAGAAGCTCTCAACATAGACTAATCAAACTAGGAAAATAAATACTAGGTGGTTTTGTAATATCTCCAACACCCCCTCCCCCTAAACATTACTAGGGAATAAATGAAGAATGCATCCTAGCAAGAAGCCATGTTAGGTACCCATTTTATAATGCAACTAATGAATGAACAATGAAAAAAGGAAAGAGGGAAAACCTCATTGTAATATTGATGTATTTAGCATTGGACATGTCACGTACCCAATCCCCAGTTGGGTCACGTCACTACTAAAATGACTCAATGAAATTTATGATACCAAATCTAAACGCGAAAATAAAACACAGCATGACATTCAAGCTCATGCAATTGTCTATACTACTTAAAAACTTAATTTCAACTACTATAATTGTGCGCAGCATCAACTAAACAATATACAACAACATTCAACCACATAAATAGATATTTGAATATATCATTATGCTCACAACAAGTAGCATTTAACCAAGATAACTCAGATTAAATTGCACAACGACTATTTCAACATTCAACATAAATGAACACAAAAAATAAGAAAATTTATCTTAAGAAAGTATGCAACCCATTGTAGAGGACGAAAGTTCCTCCCACTCGTAGCCTTGTTTTTCCAGTTCTCAACAGCAATAAACCCCTTAGTCGAAGCTATGAATCCACAAGAGACAATGGTCCCTAAGGATGGTTAATGTCCCCCTCTCAATAGTCAATTCTCACAGCTAATTCCATTCCACCAGCTCTCTTCCCCTCAATTTGCACAACCTAAGAGATGGAATCCCCCTTCACTACTCACAGTCCCTCAAGCCTTTCCACTCCCCTCAAGGGATACCAACATAGGTTGGATAGGAATTCTACTTGTTGGGACCTCAGGAATTCTACACCTGCAACACCAATTCCCCCAACAACAAAATGTGTGATTCCTTGGTGGATTTTCAAATGGCACGTTACTCCCAGGAACGCATCTTCTTTATCTAGGAATTTTTAGCTCCAAACAGCTTCCAAACTTGCCCACAATAGCTACCTTCAATATTCAGCACTCAAAACTCCATTGTTGGACAGAAAACTGCATGTAAAAATTATTCTCTATGCAACAACATGAATGTGCAATTCAGGACTCCTACCCATACAAATTTCTTCTCTTTCCCTTGCTTGCTTTACTTTCACTCTTCCCCAAATTGATTGTACGCAACCTCCATGCTCTCAATAACAATGGGAAGTGAATCTCACACCAACCCTCTCACATGAATTTACATGAATTCAATGATTGGGCTCTAGAACATTCAACAGTTAATGGACGGTTCATGGTAATGATAATTTAGAAAGAAATGGTTTGGATTTAATATACATGGGTAAAATCTACCCCCTTGTACCCCTTCCCTCTCTTGTGGAAACTTAGCCCCCAAATCTCTATATGTGTCCCTCTATAGTTGGTGATACATTTTATTCATTATATTCAATTTACTTCATTTACATATTACATCACTTGGCTCTCGGCCATATACTAAATTTACCATATACATCGCTAGTTTGGGGTTCAAAAATGGGGATGTTACATTCCCCTTCACCTACAAATTGCATTGTCCTCAATGCACATAACCATACATTTTACACATTGACATATATAAAAACATTACATGAGAATACTTGATAATTCTGCAACTTCATGACTCACGCAGCAATTCCAACCAACAACTCTCTTTTCCCCTCAACCCACACATCAGTTGGATAGGAAATCTTAGATTTGTGGCTCCAAGAATGCCAAATACCAAAATGGAGTCTTCATCCACTTATGTACAAATGTACATTCATTTTTCTTCAAAATTTGCAAAAATTTGTGGTTATGCTTCCTGCATGGCTTCCCTGTGCTCCTATGTAGCGTCTTCAAGACCATAACATCTCAATTGAACATTTAACAAGACAATGTATTTTTTCCTAAGAACTTTAACTTTTTGGTCCAAGGTGTGCATTGGTTCCACCCAGAAATCCCATTTGTATTCCACTTGGATCGCATTCCAATCAATCACACGATTAGGATCGGGTACATAGTTTTTTAATAAAGACACAAGGAACATGTTATGAATTCTCATGGATGTAGGTAATGCTAGCATGTATGCAACTAGACCTATTTTTTCTAAGACCTCAAAAGGCCCACAATATCTCACTGTCAACTTTGGGCAACTTCACAATTTCAACGAGATTCTCTTGGCTTTAACATTTAAAAACACATGCTCTCCCACTTTGAATTATCTATTTGTTCTTCTTTTATTAGCATGGTTCTTCTATTGATCTTGTGTAAATTACAAATTTTGTCTGATTTTTACCATCTATTCTTCCATTTCTTTCAAAAAAATTGGCCCAATCATGACTCTGTCTATTGGATTATCCCAACTTGCCGGTATGTTTCATTTTCTACGATACAATGCTTCAAGCGGGCTCATCTTCAATGATTTGTGATACCTATTATTGTAAGCAAACTCAACTAAATGGATATGGTCTTCCCACCTAGAAGGCTTGTCCATTACATACATTCTCAACATATCCTCAATTATCTGACTATTCCTTTCTATCTTTCCATCTTACTCTAGGTGATAAGTTGTACTGAAATTCAATTTGGACCCAAATCATTTAAATAGTCCTTCCAAAAATTGGAAGTGAACTTAGGATCTCGGTCTGACACTATTTTCTTAGGCACACCATGTAGCCTATCAATCTCTCTCATGTAAATTTATGAAATATTGGTTGTCTTATGGATTACTTTTATAGGAACGAAATGTGCAGTCTTTATAAGATTTTCCACCACTACCATGATGTAATTATGTTGCCTTTTTGTCCTAGGCAATTTGGTAATGAAATTGATAGTAACAACTTCTCATTTTCATTCAAGAATTGGAAATGGTTGTAGAAATTCCACTGGATGTCTGTGCTCAGAATTTACCTTTTGGCATTCCATACATTTGGCCAAATAATCAATGACATCTCTCTTCATACCAAGCCAAAAATATTGGCATATTACAGTTCTAATAGTTTTCCGGTATCTTGGATGTCCAGCATATGACACATTATGCATCTTCTTTAGAACTAAATTTCTCAATTCTTGAGAATTGGGAACATAAACTATGTTTTGGAATAAAAGGGTTCCATCCTCTTATATATTGTAATCCTTATATTTGTTGTATATCATTATGTTGTAGTATTTCTCTGACTTGCACATAATGTTGATCTTCTCTTACAGCTTCTAGAAATCCATCTTTTAAATATGTCATGTACAAACTAATGGTTGTAGCATGCGTTTTATGCACCCTTCTATTGAGTGTATCAGCCACTTTGTTCTCTTTTCCCTTTATGTTTTTGATGTCAAAATTGTGTTCACTAAAGAATTACAGCCATCTAGTTTGTCTAGCATTTAGTGTTGGTTTTTCAAAGAAATATTTCACACCACTATGGTCTGTCCTTAATTCAAATTTTGTGCCCATGAGGTAATGTCTCCACATCCTTAAGGCATGTACTATGGATGCCAAGTAAAGTTATGTGTGGCATAATTTATTTCATGTTCCTTCAATTTTTTGGACTCATAACAAATTACATGTCCATTTTGCATAAGGACTCCACCGATCCCTTCCTTGCATGCACCTGTGCACACCAAAAAATCCTCATCTGGATATGCAACTTTTAAAATAGGTTCACTAGTTATCAAATCCTTTAAGAACTAGAAAGTTTCTTCACACTTGGCACTCCATTCAGATTTTACTCCTTTCTTTTGCAAATATGTTATTGGGTGTGAAATATTGGAGAATCTCGCAATGAATCTCCTGTAATAACCAGCTATACCTATAAATGATCTAACCTCTAAAATGCTATAAATGATCCACTTATATACCCATAAATGATCCATTGCTATGCCATATTTTGAGACAATGTGACCCAAATAATGGATCTACTTTTGAAAAAAAAATGCATTTACTCAATTTGGCATACAATTGGTGCTCTCTCAACACTTGTAGCACCATCCTCAAATTTTTCTCATGCTCCTCCTTTTTCTTGGAATAGATGAGAGTATCATCCAAGAATACAATGAAAAACTTGTTCAGGAAATCTCTTAACACCCCATTCATTAGAAACATAAATGTAGCCGGTGCATTTTTCAACCTAGAATGCACCACCACAAACTCATAGTGTCCATACCTTGTCTGAAAGGTTACTTTTCTAGTATCATCTTCTTTTATTCTCACTTGATTATAGCTCAACCTCAATTCAATCTTGGAGAATAACTTTGCTCCTTCCATTTGATCAAAAATATCATCAATCCTTGGAAAAGGATATTTATTCTTGATGGTAACAATTTTTAGTTGTATGAAGTCAATACATAACCTCAACATTACATCATTTTTCTTCACAAAAATAATTGGGTCACCCCAAGGAGAAACACTTGGTCGTATGTACCCTTTATTTAATAACTCTTCTAGTTGCAATTGCAACTCTTTTATCTCTAGAGTTCTCATTTTGTAGGGAGTCTTAGATACTAGGGAAGCTCCAAGCATTAACTCAATAGAGAAATCTATATCCCTCTTTGGTGGAAATCCTAGAAAGTTCTTAAACACATCTTCAAACTTTCTCAAGACTAGATAATATTCAAGAATTGGCTCTTTATCCTTCATTGGCTCTTCCATATGGGTTGCATATATCTAGCACCCTTTTCTAAAACTTATTTTCAACTGAAATGTTGAAATCTCTCAGACATATATAGGAATTGGAATGCCTTTCATTTTCCTTGAATTCTCTTCCTCATCAAGACATGTGAAAGCCTTTTTATAATGATCTAAAACAACACGATGTTTTTCTAGCCAATCCATACCAATCAAGCAGTCATAATACCTAAGTGTTATGATAATCAAATCAACCTTGTGTTAATAACATTCATGTTTATAGGGCATTCTTTAACAATATCTGTAATGACTGAATTAAACTAACATCTAAAAATTCTACTTAATGTACAGCCATTTCTACCAATTTCTACCAGGTTTATAAAATCCAAATTTATATAAATTTACGCAAGTAAAATTAAAATTTATCAATGAGTAATGCATAAAT
>ML777564.1:2081829-2109684 GCA_009831015.1 Picea engelmannii | reverse complement strand
AAACCAATCATTAACCATATTGATTAAAGAGTTAATTATACTTAAATTAATCATAATCAAGAATAACTAATTAATAACAAATAATTAGTTAAGGTTATTTTAATAAATAATTATAGTTTAGCTAATTGTTTTAGGATTATATTCTTAAATTAATTACACTTAATAATCAAGGGTCGTTACAATATCATTAATTCTTCTCTTGGTTCCAGTAGCTAGTTGAACTAACCAATACTTTTCATGCTCACTTTTCTTCAATTTAAATATTTCAACTATATTTGGATCTATATAGCTATCACTACCTCTAGAATAAATTAAAATAGCTATGGGATGATTGTCAATATTACCTTCCACTTCAATCATGTGGGATTGATAGTCTTATTGTCTATTGTCCAAGGTTGCATATATCTTTGGCATGTTTTTTCCCACGTCCTATACTATCTCCTCTTGTTTGATGTTATGCATAGTCTTCATCTTATATCCTCGGTGAGAACAATATTTATACATGTGATCTCCTTCACATCCCCAACACTTTATGGGTTATTGTCTTGGCCTCCTTCCTAAGGACTTTGTCATTTTTTTATCATTGTGAGATGCTTTCCCTTGTTGATATGCCTGAGATATATTCCTTATGAAAGGTGGCTTAAATCCTTTCTTCCTTTGATAGATCTTTCCTTTATTCATGTCATCCCAAGCCTTTTGGAAAGATGGCCTTCCTCTATTTTTCTAATAAAAATATTTATCCTTCCTTATGGCTTCCTCTAAATTCTTGGGCTCATCAAACTAAATTGTATCCTTGTAGAAGGATGGAATTCCACTCAAAAACCTCTGAATTTTGACCTTCTCATCCTTGATGAATCTCACATACCTAATAATTTCCAAGAACTTTCTCTCATATTCATCCATTTTCATGTTCCCAATTTTGAGTTCAAATAATTCTTACATCTTCTTGTCATAATATTACTCTAGCAAGTATTGTTTCTGAAAATATTTCTAGAATTTATTTCAAGAAATTCTCTTCTCATCAAGGTGCTTAACCTGCTTCAATCGATCCCACCACATAGATGTCTTTCCTAGAAGTTGGTAAGCTACAATGTTGTCTTCTACATTTGATGAGTAGTCATGTTAATGGAAATATTTCCTCATTCTCAACAACCATGCTTCTGCATATTCTCTTATCTTGTTCTCTCCATCAAAATATGGTGGCTTGATTTTCTCATCTCCCCTTGCAAGCTATCAGAACCATGTCTCCTTCTCTGATGTCTGACAAAAGAAATACTTTGGGTGTTTTTTGACCTTGAATGTGCACATTTTCATTTGGTTGAGTTCCCTGGGGATTGATAATGCTGGTGCTTGTCGGCACTCCTTGACCGTCTATATATTCCATGATCATCTCTCGTGTCATGAGATCTATATGCTTCCACTTGCCTTA
Source organism: Picea engelmannii (assembly GCA_009831015.1). Classification (NCBI taxonomy): domain Eukaryota; kingdom Viridiplantae; phylum Streptophyta; class Pinopsida; order Pinales; family Pinaceae; genus Picea; species Picea engelmannii. The sequence continues at coordinate 2,108,255 of ML777564.1, read as the reverse complement.
CACTAGATTCATGCCTTGTGCTCGAATCTTTGTTGACTTGATTCTGCATCATATTCAGGCTTTTAAGTATTTCTTCTTTATCCTTCATAATCCTTTCATTATCGGCCCTATAAATATACAGTTGTCTTTGCAGTCTTCTCATAGTTACAGGTTTCTACCTATATGTTCTTCCATTAAACTCAGTATCAGCATTACTCATGTTGACATGTATACCTTTCATATTTTATTCATGGTTGTAATAACCTTGTGCATCATCCATGTCTCTAGTTCTTATATATGAACTAAATTATGCTTTTTATATCTCTAATTCTGAAAGAATGTGCATGCAATAATTGTTGTTAGAATTAAGCATATTCAAATATATTTATTAATTAAATTAAAGGTTATTATTCACATAAATTTATGAATAACACAATGAACTAAGTCAATAAATGACTCCTTGAACACATTATTCTCTAAAACATCTTTCCAATAACTATGTTCATGCCTCATTCTGAGTTCCGAGAGGAAAGTTACAACATTCACATGTTGCAATTTCCACTTTGTTACTGCTACAGAAATATATTTATTAATTTCTGAGAAACTTTTACCACCCAATTTAAATTTATAGGTGGCTATATGTCTCTTCCTCCTCAATACATTTCCAACGACTATTTGTTTTGTCAAATATAAGCTTCGAGTTGAAATTTATAGTCTGGAGAAGTTTTGATTGTTTTTCCCAATTTATCCATGTATGTTATCAGTCTCTTCTTTCTCTTCCTAAACATTTTTACATACCCAGATCCAAATATGTCTCCATGGATGTATTTTATGGTTCGTAATATTTCTATATACTACTCATGTACCTTAAATGAATTTCTAAGCAAGGAATTATGCCCTTTGGAAGTAAACTAGTGCCAAAATTTACCTCAATTGTTTTAGCTGTAATTTTATCATATTAGCTTTGTTTTGCACCTAGAATAGCTAATTGGATAGCTCTCTCCAAGTTATTTTATTTGAAATGAAGAGACAAATTTCACCTTGGTACACTCTATTCTCATGGGTTTTCAAGATAAAAACGTCGTTTAGGGCCTCAAAATCACCCTACAAGTTAATGACCTTCAAAAACCCGAAACATTCATAGAAATTTGATTTTTTTAGTCTTTTAATAGTCCTTTAATCTTAGTCATTGATCTCAAATAGAAATAAATATGGACCATTTATCCACTCTACATTGGCGATAGTATATTTCTTATTGTAAACCAAACTTGCCCACTGATCTCCCCGATGCTCGATCATCGACAATCGACCATCGGGTTTTTTTCTTCACAGACCAAAAACTTCCCACGAATCTCACCGATCCTCCATCATCAATGTTCAGCCATCAAGTGTTTCTCTTTGAAAACCATGTGTTTCCTATGAACCTTGTTGATCCTCAACCATCGGTGAATTCCTTTGACAATAGACTTATTTACAATTTCAACGAATCCCGACCATTGGTCGACGGCCATATCTTGTCTAACGTGGCATGAAACATAAATTTTGACATGGCATGAAATTTAATTATGAGGAATAGACTTGGCTAACATGGCATGACACATGGATGTTAACATGGCATGACATGTCATCATCCTCTTTTCCTTCATCGGTTATAAGCAACTTTTCTTGGAAGACCTAAAACACTTTGTTAAAATTGTCGATGCATGATCATCGACCATCAACGATTGGAGATTTCTCTTGGTTAAATGAAAACTATTGCCAAATTATGTTGATCGTCGATCATTGGCCATCAGAGATCAGCAATCCCCTTTGGATGCATGAAGCCTTTTCCAAATTTTGTCAATCCCCGACTATTATCCATCAACGAATTTTTTTGGTGAACTTTAACACTTAGAAATTTTGGCCAAATTTCCCGAGGAATCTGGATCATTGATCTCCCATTCAAAAATGATCTTGGTTGTTGATTTTATCAAACTTATCCCAACTCTATCGATGCTTGATCATCATCCATCGACCATCAAAGATTTATTTTGGCTTAACCAAACTCTTTTCCAATTCAGTCGACCCGACCATCGTCCATCGGCAATTTCTCTTGGTGAATTTCCAGCACTCAGAAACTTTCAACCAAAATCCCTGACAAATCAAGGTCATCTATCCTCAATACAAGATGATCTTGACCATCAATCAACTCCAACTCCCAAATAAACAAAACTAATCTAGACCGTCGATCTGCTTCAACTTCCCAACTATCGAAAATGAATCTTGATCGTTGATATACTCAACCTTTTAAACAATTGAAACCTTATGAATTTTTAAATGTATTAAAATGAATCTGGGTTGTTGATATCGCGATCGAACACGATCTCGGTCATCGATTCACCAACTCTGTCCAACTTCTGCAGCAACCATCAAAACTCGGATTTCAACCTTCCAATTCGAATTTAACTCTGTAACTTTGTAGATTGGCTTCATCGAACCTCTTAAATAATTCTAAGTCCTTTAAACATTAATTTTTTCATGAATTTGGAGGTTTCACTCGTATGTTTCACCGTTTTTCCCAAATCCATACATATCAAAATCTGTGATAGAAAATTTTCCCAAATTCACATTGGTTCTTGGCCCATATGGGTCCCGTGTTGAACTTAAGATATAATACCACTCTATAATGTAACCAACCCCCAGCTAGGTCACGTCATTACTAAAATGACTCAATGAAATTTATGATACCAAATCTAAATGTGAAAATAAAATAGAGCATGAAATTTAAGCTCATGCAATTGTTTATACTACTTAAAAACATAATAGAAACTACTATAATTATGCACAGGAACAAGTGAATAATATACAACAACATTCAACCACATAAATAGATATTTGAATGCATCAATCTACTCATATCAAGTAACATTTAACCAAGATAACTCAAGTGTAAATTGCACAACAACTATATCAGAATTCAACATAAATGAACACAAAAAATAAGAACACTTATCTTAAGAAAGTATGCAACCCGATAAAGAGGACAGACGTTCCTCCCAAATGTATCTTTGTTGTTCGAATTCTTAATAGAAAGACACCCTCGATTTAGGGCTATGAATCCACAAGAGACAGTGGTCCCTAAGGCTGGTTAATGTCCCCCTCTCAACATTCAATTCTCATAGCTAATTCCAGTCAACCAACTCTCTTCCCCTCAACCTGCAAAACCCAAAGGATGGAATCCCCCTTCACTACTCACGGTCCCTCAAGCCTTTCCACTCTTCTACAGGGATTCCAGTACAAGTTGGATAGGAATTCTACTTGTTGGGACCTCAGGAATTCTACACCTTCAACACCAATTCGCCCAGAATAAAAACATGAATGACACATTATTCTCAGGCGCACAACCTCTTTCTCCATGAATTTTTAGCTCCAAACAACTTCCAAACTTTCCCACAATATCTACCTTCAAGATTCGACACTCAGAACTCCATTGTTTGCCAAATAAATACATGTAAAAATTGTTCAGCTCTATGCAAAAATGTGAATGTGCAATTCTAGTCTCCTACCCATATGAATTTCCTCTATTTCCTTTGCTTACTTGACTTGCACTCTTCCCCAAGTTGATTTTTCTCATCCCTCATGCTCTCAATAACTATGGGAAGTGACTCTCACACCAACTCTTTTACATGAATTCAGTGATTGGGCTCTAGAACACTCAACATCTAATGGAAGGTTCATGGTAATGATAATTTAGAAAGAAACGGTTTGGATTTAATATACATGGGTAAACTCTCCCCCATTGGACCCCTTCCTTCTCTCGAGGAAACTTAGCCACCAAATATCCATCTGTGTCCCTCTACAATTGGCGATACATTTTATTCATTATATTCAATTTACATCATTTACATATTGCATCGCTTAGCTCTCGTCCATATATTACAATTACCATATACATCGCTAGTTTGGGGTTCAAAAACAGGGATGTTACAAGACAGGTACTTCCACATAGGCTCGGTGTCTAGCATGTGGAATTTTTCTTATTACCTCCTAGAACATTAGTAAATTCACTTTATGGGTAATTATTAAAGTGAATGACCTTTTAGAATTAATGTGATATTAATAAGTTAAATGCCTAACTTTTGACATTAGTAACTTAAGTGAGTTAATCCTAGTCATTAGATCTAAAGTGAGGGTGATATTTAATATCATCCCTTGATCACTTTGGAAGATATAGGGTTTTGGATTTAGGGATTAAATCAACATTATAAAAGGCATCCTAGGTGATAGGATGAGACAAACATAAAGTACATTGGATCAAAGAGGGATTCTTTGTTCATGTGTTTGTGTCACACACGGAGTGAGGAGATCTCATTGATTGGGTGAAGATAATTTGATCTAAGTGTGAGCAAGTAGGGCCAAGGAAAAGAGAAAAGGGGAAGCAAGGGTGATAGGAGCCAAGTGGGCTAGACTATTTTTTTATTGTATTTTCCTCAGATGGACCATTATCCCAAGACAGGAGCCTAGGATTTTATCTAATAAAATCAAACTTAGATCTAGTTTTCCCTTCAGAGTTTTTCCATAGGTTTTTACCCAAATATCTTGTGCAATGTGATTGGTTTCAATTTTATGATTTCGTTGATTAATTCATTAATAATCTAATTGCTATTTTAATGAATAAAGTGATTTTATTCAGGATTATTAGCTCAGTTCTAGGTTGAAATAAATCAGCATGGTATCAGAGCTACGGTTCTTAGGAAGCCAAATTTGTACAAGATCAATTTATTTTCCCAGCAAGAAACTCTTTACAGATCTATGGGAAAAATTTTAATACGGGTTTATAGGCTACATGGTGTTATGGGACTTATTGGTAAATGTGAGCATAAACAGATCTCCCTAGATCCACCTAGATCTAGAACAAAACAAAACAAAACATGACACTTTCCCTAAGCTCTAATCATTGAGTTTACTATCTAACAAGGGATGGGCAACATACCATTTAAATATCGCTTCCCCTTTTTGTTGTCATCCTAGCTCCACTCCAGTGATCTTGTGATGTCGAATCTGCAAGGGAACACAAGCCAACCAAAGTGAAAGAAATATAATATACTCAACAATGGATTATGTATGTGATCAAGGAATCATACAATAAAACAAAGCAAGTTTTATGGGAAAGAAACATATCACTGTATCATATTAAAATGAAAGTGGAGTTTACAACCAAAGCCTTGATGTTGCAAGGTCCCCTTCCGATGACCCTTTGCTCCAACACACACAATTGCTCCAATCCTTGAATGACGAAGATCCATAATGACTTGATAAACTGAAATGAAGCTATCAAGTATGAACTGAAGTAGAATTCCTCATCCAATTCTTAGCATATTCAACAATAATATTTCTTGAATCAACCTTCATTAACCTTAGCCTTTTACATGAGAAATCCCACTTTATATAAGGGAAATAGAGATGGTTGAAGAGATTAGGATTATCCCACCAAATCAGGGAAGCGAGTAGGATCCCAACCATACGGATGCCACCTCATCTTCTAGAATATCCCCTTCTAGAAATTTTGTGAATTTTGACCTTTTCTTAGCTTCTTGACATCGTCACACCCTAGCTCATAAGGTTTTTAATAAGAGAAAGTCAGCCACCTTTCTCATGAAAATAGGCTCTTTTGGGAACATGAACACATGTTTGTCAATGGATCACCAAGATGACCAAAATAGGATCTTTTGGGAACATGAACACATGTTTGTCAGTGGATCATCAAGATGACCAAAATAATTTGTAACAAAATGCCCCCCAAAGTATGAGGCTAGAACTCGTAATAGCCAAAATACTTTGTAGAATGTGTGTGTCGTAAACAAAGAGCGCATCAATTGGGAACCTATAAACAGTCAAGCATCAGCATAATAATATACAATTGTCCAAGGTAGGCATTCCCATACTCAGATTACAAAATGTCAAATGAGTCATGGCCACTAAATATACACTGTGGATCCATGTCAAGGTGAATCTGCATAGCCACCTAGAATACACTGTGGATCTATGCTCTAAAGAATTCAAATTTGGACATAGCCATGAGACATACAAAGTGGATCTATGTGTCAATATAAATCATGAATACTTTGTCACAACCTGGACCAGAATGGGGTGATATAGGTTCTTCAATTTTGTCGTCTCTAACTATGAATTTAATCATGCCATTACAGGTGTTGAAGTCAAACATGGCAGAAACCACTTGATTACCGATCAATGATGAGGACTATTAACAACTACGAGGGAAATCACCATTGATGTCAATGACTCCCAAGGTACCCCAGTACAATCCAACAAATATGAATAAATGAGTTAAAGTCGAACACTCGATGGAATCTTCCAATCAGAGGTCAATGATGTAAACCCACTGTCGAAAGAGAAGAAACCTGCCATTGAGGAATGCAATCTCTAAGGTATTGAATGATTTCTAAGCCTTATTCCTGGATAATGAGCTGAAGTAGACAAGAAAAGACTCATCACAGGAGGGCCTTGATGTATCCCCTATCAATGACATGAAATAAGTAACAGATTTGAGGTGGATCGGAGAATGAAGTGATTTGAAAATAAAACGGGGAAGGCCGACATGGTAGAAAATTTATAACTGCAGATGGCCGACTCAATAGGAGGCTTATTAAGGTTAGACTTCTCTTGAACATATGAATGACACGAAAATGGTATTGGCAGCATTGACTCAAGGAGGACCCAACATATGGACATGCAGACGGTCAAAGGAGAGACAAATGGATTTCCCAACCCAGATTCAATGATGAAGGGGGGTGTCATGTTCAAGAGAGACTATTACTACCACTAACATGAATGCAGAGACACAGTTCTTTCCCAAAATTTCCCCCACCAGTTCTGGTGAGTACCTCTTTATTTTTACGCAATATTGAGGAGGATAACATATGTTTTTTTATGTAAGCTCATCCTTTGGATGAGTCCCTCGGTGTATGTTTAATGAACCCTAAGAATGAGTGGTTCGGTCCCATACGGGTCTTTCGATGTTTGTTTAATGAGTCCAAAGAGAGAAAACTCGGGGGTTTTCATGTTTAGAGAGTCTGAAAAACACTTAAAGAGGACTCCACAAGTTCCTTTTTTCGTAAATTGATATGATGAGACCAAAAAAGTGATAACTTACAGCTCATCCAATGTTTTTTTCAAATACTTTTACGAGCGTGATAAGAACAAGCTCACTCGGCAATATTTTTGTTTTTATGGAGCATGAAAATAGATTAAAGGATACTCCATGGGTTTTGTTTTTCATGTTACCATTATGAGTACAAAAAGACGACAAAAGTATACTCAGTTATATTCTCATTGATTTACGAGCATGAGAATGAACAAAACCTAAGCTCAGAGTTTTTCCTGGAAAACTCTAAGAGGATATGTACATGCGACAAATGTATAAAATCAAACCAAAATATGTATCCTTGTTCAATACTTCACCTCTAGGTTTTTTATCTACAAAAAAACAAACACTTGCAATGTCGTTAAAACATTAAGGTTTAGGTGAAAAAATAAAATAATATAAGAAATAACAATGAAAAAAGTAAAAAAGTACTAACAATAGGTAAAAACTTATTTTTCCATTTCATTGTTACTCCACCCAAACTTTGTTCCAAAACTCCCATTTTACCTCAAAATTCCACTGTGGATTACTGGAGGCACAGTTGATCATTTAACAAACGGTCTCCACTGAACAGGTAATTTTCATCTCCTTCAACTTTTCATGGATTCATTTTTTTCTTTTCATTGGTTAGAAATGGATTTTTGGGTTGCATGTTCAAGGGTACTTGCGTCCGAAGGTCGTTGCAGGCACCCTGTATCGTGCCTTGTGATGAACCAGGGTCATCGCAAGCGGCCTTTAAGCTACAGTGAGACAAATCTGCACTGTACGAGTGAGCTAGCCTGCAACATGCACAAAACAAAAAATGTTTTAAGATGTTTTGACCAATAAAAAAATTCTAGGAGAGAGATGAAGGTGTTAATCCCTCTTTTATGTTCCAATGCAAGTCTTCTACAGCAAGAATGTTGGAATGGCAGGAGAGAGAGCATGAGGATGAAGATTACTTTGTCAGGAATGACCCGGGAACGGTAAATTCCCTCCGGCAATGTGGACTGCTAAAATTCTTCAAGGTCTAGGGCATGAGGGCCCAGTTGAGGTTTCTTGAATACTTAGTTCACATGTGGGATGTGGACCAGCAGGTATTTTGTGTGGGGAATCACATTCTTGAGATATATATCGAGGATATCTACTTCTTGACCAGTTTATCTCATCGTGGGGCTCGAGTTACGCTGACATGTAGCAGAGGAGGTGGTGAAACTATAAGCCACTATATAAGTGCACATTGTGTGCCTGGTACTCAGAAGCATAGAGGAAAAGTCGTATAAGAGACATTCGTGACTTACCTTTACGGACTATCCTCTACACCATTATGTGCATGGCAGGGAGTGTAGCTCCCCATATGGCTCTTTAGAGGGATTTCCAGTACACGCTGAAATGTATGGAGCCCCGAGTTTTTATCTAGAGTGACGGGGTTCTCAGAAGCATGAAAAAATAGTTGACCAAGTGTAGGAGAGGTGACCTGAAACACTTCGGATATGGGTCAATTTTGGTGTCCTTCTTCCTAAAGAGGGTTCCAAACTTGCGCCTACAGGTAGAGTGGGGTATATTTGCCCCGCAGGATCCAAGAATTAAGAGGTGGGTTGACCTCATGGCACGGCATGTTATTGGTCCTATCGTTAGGTATAATGATGTTTTATTTGATTGGTTGAGGCCCCAGATGCTTATGGTAGATGACTATGCATATGCCAGCTTAGACTTCTAAGGTGATCCAGACTTGGTTCTTCCTGAAGGTTCTCAATGGGGGAACATAGGTAAAAAGTACATTTTATTTTAATAATGTTTTTGTGATTTTTAATATAAAATGTTTTTATGTTCTTTATCCGATGACTAATCAAAAATATTTTTGATGATGCAGATGTGGGACCTCATCAACCTCCAGGTTCATCCCCCATCCAGAGGCGAGGGGAGAGATTTGAGGTAGTAGGATTAGTCATTGTTGACTACGAGGTTATAGAACAAAACTTGGAGGGGCTGACAATGGATGTCTCGGATGCCTCTACTGATGATATCTCGAGGCGTTATCAATGCCACACAGTGGGTGTATCCACTTCCATCGGTCTACTACTCTATAGAGTATCACGAGCAGTCGCATGTTATCATGAGCAGCATCATTGATGTTATATTTGTATATGAAGCCATGTGCTTCACAATTTTGATATTTTGGTCTTCGGACAAAAATGATTTTTGTAAAAATATTATCATTATATATATATGAGGCTTCTACCAGCTTACTTGTTTGTATATACAAAGTGTGATTGGATTTTATAAATTTCTCAAATGTTTGTCTAACACATAACTAGCTATAGCATATGTTAATGTATTTATACATCTAGGAATGTGTTGATAATCAATGTAATCAAAATGACGTTCCAAGAGGAAAATTCATTATTATACCCTTAATAGTGTAGGACTTTGAATGGAGTAGACGTTACTCAATTGTAGGAATACTAACTGCGAATCGAGTCATACAATAAGACGGTGGATTCCAATTGAAACAACGTCTAACAATAATTCGATGAATGCATTGTATTCTTCGATGGTATTAGTTGCACAAACAAGGAAAACACCGTGTAGGCTAATCAAATCATCCATAGGTGCATAGATTTCCCAAGAAGCAGATGCTAATTTCAGAGCGTTGCGACTAGCGCCATCAGCAAAGCCAATGTAGGGTAGGGAAGACACCGACATCTAGAAACCAATCATAACACAAGGTAAGCAATTGAGGGTTGAAACCAAACAATGAAAAAGAACACAAGAGTATGATACACTAAAATTACAAGCACTCATGCAAAAAGGACTTAAGCATAGTACTTCTTTAAGTAAAGCCCATTTCGAGTCTCACTCAAAGGGATTCCATCATAATCAACTAGCTCATAATCTCCCTTCTCCAACACACGTTTGACAATGTAAGGAAATCACCACATGGATTCGAATTTACCGACCCCTAGAAAAATAATGATCTTGTTCGTAAAGAAGAACTAGATCACCTTCAGAAAAAACATGTGGCTTGACATGCGTGTCGTATTGGGATTTGACACATTTCTTCTGAGTTTCAATAACTAGGGAAGCATCGTAACGGGTTTCGTCTAATTGCATTAAATACAAAAGATGTTCTTCTTCGACAGAGGTATTGGGGAGAATTTCAGTATCCATTTTCAAAGACAATATTTCACATTCAATCGGCAAGATAGCCTCGATATCGTAAACTAGGTGGAAAGGTGTAAATCTCGTGGTAGACTTGAAAAATGTCTGATATGCCCATAATGTTGAGAACAACATCATGTGCCATCTTGCCTTATGAATTCCTATCATCCGTTGAAGCATAGTAATGAGAACTTTGTTGATTTATTCAACCTGGCCATTGGCCTATGGGTAATAGGGGGTTGAGTTTTCATGGCAAAGACCCAACTTTTCCGTAAGTTCAGACATCATAAAATTCTGAAAATGGCTACTGTGATCAGTAACGATAGCTTGAGGAACACCAAACCAAGTAATGATGTGATTGAATATGAACAATGTTGCAATTTTCCCAGTGTTATCAAATGTAGGCATCGCCTTGGCCCATTTAGTGAAGTAATCCACAGGTACAATGATGTATCTATGCCCCCCAGATGAGTGAGGGTTACATGTCATGAAGTCAATGCACCATTTGGTGAATGGACCGACGGAAACTACAGGATGTAAGGGAGAAGGATGAGATCTTATCTTGTTATTATAAGTTTGGCAAGCATGGAATTTTTGAACAGTAGTGATGCAATCCTTAAACAAAGAAGGCCATAAATAACCTACACGTAAGATATTTTGGGAAGTGGCATACCCAGACTTATGACCACCACATGCTCCAGAGTGAAAGTCATTCAAATATTTCTCAGCTTCATCGTAAGTGAGACATCTTCGAAAAATGGAATCAACACTGCGGCGGTAAAGAGTATCACCAAGAATGATGTAGTGGCGGGCTTGATATCGTATACAACGACGATCCGTACTAGATAGATCAGGCTGGAAAGTTTGTGTCTGGAGATAGATAATGATATCTCCATACCATACATCATCAGAACTTATCATAAAAAGGGATTCGTCAGGCAAGGAATCCTCTGCCACATTTTTTGTCTTAGTGGAGGGAAGGTCAAATATCAGTTCAGGGAAAACCAAAGATTTCTTAGACTTAGTGCATTCAAACTCTAAGTCAAAATCTTGGAGAATCACTATCCATTTGGAGTACTTTCCCCCTAGCAATTGTCGCATAAGGATGTGTTTCATAGGGTTGCAATCGAACATACCAGTGGTTCTGCGTAATAGGATATAATGACGAAAACGTTGGACAGCTTACATAGTTGCCAAGGCCAGGTTTTCCACATGGAGGTATTTGGTCTCGGTGGTAGTGAGAGTCTGAATCAAATAGTATATCACATGTTTGTCATGTGATTCATCCTCTTGGACTAATACCATGGAAATGATAGAGTCTGAAGCAACTAAATAGAGGAAGTAATCCTGGTTATAGTCAGGGGGAAACAATAATGGTGTACGGGTTAAGAAAAGTTTCAAAAAATCGAAGGCTTTGTCCGCAGTATCATCCCATACAAACTCGTAACCTTTCTTGAGTATCCAGGTGAATCCTTTCATCAGTTTAGTGTAATTGGGGATGAAATGATGAAAAAAGTTTTTCTTCCCTTGCAAAATTTGGAGTTGGTGTAACATGGAAGGAGGAGGTAGATTAAGGATAGCATCAACCTTCAAGGGGTCTACATAGATCCCGTGTATCAACACAATAAAACCAAGCAAACGGTCAAACTCCACACAAAAAATTCATTTATGTGGGTTTAAGCAGATACGATAATAATGACAACATACAAAAATGGTCCTCAAATGTGTCGGGTGATCTTGACGACGCATGGAATGTGTCAGTAGATCATCAAGATAGGGTTTCACAATGTGCTTAATATCATGGAAATCATAATACATAGCACGTTGAAAAGTTGCGCCAACATTCTTGAGACCAAAGGGTAATTTCCGGTAAGCAAAGGTTCCCCAAGGGAAAATGAAAGCGGTCTTGTGTTGGTCCGCGGGTAAAATATTAATATGATTATAGCCGGAGAAACCATCCATCAAAGAGAAGATCTCACTTTTGGCACATTCATCAATGATATTGTCAATGAAAGGGGTTAGGTAATTGTCTTTAGGACAATCATTATTGATGTCCCTGTAATATACGCAAACACGGATGGTACCTTATTTCTTATTCATCGGAACTAGATTGGATACCCAATTAGTCAAAGCCGCGGGATAAATAAAGTCGGATTTAAGAAGCTTTTCAACTTCAAGCTTGATAGTAGTAGCTTTGTGTGGGTGCATTGGGTGAAGTCTCTGTCGAACGGTTTTAGCATCCGGGTATGTCTTAATCTCATGTACAACGATATCAGGATCGATACCTGGCATCTCTTCGTAACTCCAAGCAAAAATGTCGCGGAATTCTTGGAAAATGGCTTTATACGTGTGGACTTCATTAATAGAACACGAGGCTCTAATATGAACGTTCTCCATGACTCCAGGTTTAATGGATATGTCGAGAGGGATGGTAGGTGAAATGTTTCTCAAGTTCCCTTCGTACAAAATATCGTGTGATGACTCGGGAACTGAATAAATAACACCAGTGGTTGATAGAGTCAAAATCCGTTGGTAACTCTCGATGGTGTCACGTTCTAGGAAGAGAATGGAGTGGTGATTCCCATCATCCCAAGGAGTTTCTTCCATAGACATGACTGATATGATCATATCATCCGTAGGAAAAATAACGTGAAACGGGTCAGGAGATGAATCACGGAGAGAAGGAGAGGAAGGGGTTGTCAATTGAATAGCTTGGTAAGCGGATTCGACCGGACTTAAAGGCATATGATTTCCATAACAGAGGTGATCACTAGGGTTAGGTACTACCCATGGATCATATGACTAAGGGGTTTCACGAACAGTGGTGGATATCATGTTAATAGAGACAACAAAAGGGGGAGCAATATCAGGTGGTGGGATTGGAAATGTACACATCAAAGTAGAATCTTTCAAAAGACCCATGTTGACATTCCCGTAACCAGGGGGTGTCTTCGAGATAAAGGAAACATTGCTAGTAGGATAATTGAAATTAAATAAGGCCAGTTGGTCAACAGTAACAACCTTTCCTTGGTGCGGGAAACGTAACACACGGAAAAGGGTAGACACAACTGCACGCATGGAATCAATCCAGCTACAACCAAGTAAAAGGTTATAATCAAGAGGTGTGTTGAATACCTCAACCTCAACATTGATCGATTTACCTTCCAACGTAATAAACAATGAGGGAAGAACATTGTAGGGTTTAAATCATGTACCATTGAAGGCATTAAGTGTATTGTGTGATTCGGTGAGGGTAGGAGATCCAATGGATTTCCAACAAGTGATGGACATGATGTGAGTCGAGGCTCCTTCATCAATAATAGTTCTACAGATATTCTTGTTTTCAACAACAACTTGGATCTGAAACGCTAACTAAGAAGGGATCCTTGGAACGTGATCTTCCAAGTCAAATATTATGAGATTAGTATCTGTGGGATCAATTCCACCAATGGATTTTAATAGTGCCTTATGTTGAGCAAGGAAACTTTGAAGGACTCCGAGAGCTGACATTGTAGAGGGTGCTTGCACGATATCTTCTACAATATTGTAGTTTTTTGCAGCACGAGCATGAGGGTTGAGCACATACTTTCGAATGATGCCCTTGGGAGGAGGGAGAAGAACTGTATCGAGACCCGGTCTTTCAAGATGAAGAGGACCGTTTGGAGGTGAACTTGGGGGAGAAGGTTGAACCAAGAAAGGTAGTATATCATCAAATTTCTCTTTTGACGGAGAGTAATCCTTGGCTCAAGTCACGATTGCAACTTCGTTTTTTTTAGAATCACCAGTACACATAAGGACATAGGATGAGGTGGAAGGAGAAGTTTGGTCATGAATGACCAGTTGGGATTGCTGATGAGAATGGAAAAGTTGTGACAAAACAACGAGTGTAGGAGGTTTTTTTCTCCCTTGGAGGAACTTAGTAACCTCGACGCGTATTGGAAAATATTTCGTGTAATGATCATCACCACAAATAAGGCAGGGGTAGCAAGGTTTACGTTTATCTTTCTCATCAGCGGTTTGTGTCTTCGATTTATCAGATTTTGGATTATTATTATTTTCCTCCTTGTTCTTACCCTTCCCTTTCTTTTTATTTTGATTCTTTCCGGTAGGCGTGGATTGAACAGAATTAACTTCGGCAGTCTTACCGGTGGAAGGAGTAGGAGCAGGAGCATTTTGTGCATTAGAATTATTAGGTTTGGGATTGGTGTGACCGGAGTGTGTGGACTGGGCCTCAGCATGAAAGGTGACAATCACGCCATCAGTAGCATGAGAGGCTGTTGGAGGTTTTGGGGTAAGGTTTGTAGAAGGACGAGGAGCGTCAGGGATCAAATCATAAAGTGTTCACGTTTGTGTATAAATGAGATCGAGATACTGAGCACAACTAATCGCCTACTCTTCAGTGACAACACCACCCATGGAGACATCACAATCGATAGGTCCAATGAGTGATTTGGTAAACCACTCGGCCAATAGTTGATCAGGAAGATGAAATTTGATTAAACGTCTTCTTCTCCTACACTCGTGGATGTGATCAAAAATATGAGTGGACAAGGACTGCTTGAAAGAACTCAAAATTCTGGTTCCCATCTCGTATCATATTGGTAACTATTAATGTGTCAAAAAGGCCATGGCTAGGGTGTTAAATTCATTAAAGAAACCTCACGGTAACTCAATGTACCATTTTTCTGCCGAACCCGTGAGAGTTCATTGGAAAAGTCGTAATTTGATGGATTCATCGATCAAGGACTTGGATGAACACCACAAATGAAAAGTCATAACATGATTATTCGAATCTTCTCCTGCTCGACCATCAAATTTAGGAATGTGGGACGATAAATTGGCCGGAATGATCGGCCAATAAGGAGAATGTAAGATAGGATCATTCAAAATCCTAGACAGATCAGGTAAATCCAAAGTGGCTAGAAAAGGCAACTGTCGGTTCACTTGTGGAAACTGGTAGTTTTGAGGGGGAAGCCCCGTAGGTATACCAGTAGGACCATAAGTAGTCTGAAAAAAATAGATAGTTCTGACAGATTCAGTTGTGGAGAATTTGGCGACATATAGCCCATAGGTTTGGGTTGATTAGAGATGTTCCCTTGGAAAGGAACACTAGATTGAACGTTTAGACCCCAAGCAGGATTCAAGGAACCTGGATACGGTTGACCAAGGTTAGGGGGTACAAAATAATTAACTTGAGTATGTTTCCCCCCATCCAGTTGTAGATTTCCTTGGAAAGGAAGTTCCCAAGGTAAATATGGTACCACAGGTGCATTTTGTCCATATAGTGGGTTATGGACTCCAACCTAAGGTTGCCCCTCAAATTGAGGTTGTGCCCCAATCTGACGTTTTCCCCCAACTTGGGTTTGACCTCCAACAGGAATCTGGAAACTAGAAGTGATAGAAATATTGGTGCCTCCAAAAATATTGGATCCACTAGGGCTAGATCCTCCAAGCGAGGGTGGAGAAGGAACATATGGCTCTCCAAAGAGAACCTTGGAAGGTGTAGGATAAAAAACAGCAGCAACATTATACCCAGGAGGAAAAAAAAGTCCAGAAACTTCATATGGGACCTGAGTAGAGGTAGGAACAGAAGTATTCAGAGCTCTATACCTAGGGGGAAGTGACGGATTCAATATAGGTAGAAGTGGTGTCCCAATTGGAGCTTGGGAGATAACCACATTTCCAGTAGGAATTGTGGTAGCTTGTCGGACCATAGTAGAATGGGCCATCTGGAGAGTAGGGATCGAGTGAGAACCAATCAATAATTGGTCTGAAATGGTGATGACATTACTAGTAGTACCAGTTAAATGTTCTAAAGGTACCGTATAGGTGACAGACATCTCAGGCACTTTTGATGCCATAGGTCGATCAAGAATCTCTCCTAGGTTACTGTAAAGATCACGTACTGTCGAAGGGATAGAACCAAAATTAGAAGTTCCAACAGTGTGATCGAGGATCCCAAATGGGTCACTTTGAAAAAGTGGATCCTCTACTCCAGATCTGGCGTTAGGTCCAGTAGGTATTCCAGTGTTATCAACAACAACAATTTCTCCAGACGATTTCATGCAAAGTATATGTGTGTCTGGTCTAAGAGGGGGGAGTCTGAATGCCTCTAAATATTCTGAAACAATTCAAAATCCTTCTAAAGAGTGTGTGCTCCAAACCTCGGAAGCTACTTCATTGTTGAATACTCCCTCGGGAGAGCCTTCTGGTGATTTAGGAGGCAAGGGTTGGTAATATTCCAGATTTTCTGGGGGTAGCCTTTGCATCCTACGTGAATGGCGAAGGTCGATGTTTCTCAAGCTAAGTAAAGAATCAAATAAATCTATGGCCGATTAGAGGAAACAAAAATCACTTGCTAATAAAATCTAGGAATCGAACCAAGCAAACAAGACCTTCTTATTTCGAAGTCACCAGTTGGTGATGAAATCCAACGCCGTGAAGTCAAGACAAGAAGGGGTTGGGATAACCGGGTTGAAAATTTACGTTGATGACCTTCTTAACGGACTTACACCCTGGTGCAAAATCCCACACATAATCATGGGTATACCCTCCAAGGAGCCCGAGTGAGTTTTTCCAACGTTGATTCCAGGTACCGTAAAGACTTTCCCCTCCTCAATCACCTCGTGTAAAGACCCTAAAGAGATAGGCTACTAAGGTCCCAACATCAATAGTTTCACTTCCACCTCCCTCTTTGAGTAAACAACAACCTCTAAAACACAGCGTAAATTTAAAAATTATTAGTAACTTTTATTTTCTAGGGATATTTTTCACCAACATTAGCTAGGATAGCACTTTGGTTGTAATCTCCACTTTCATTTTAATATGATACAATGATATGTTTCTTTCCCATAAAACTTTCTTTGTTTTATTGTATGATTCCTTGATCACATACATAAGCTATCATTGAGTATATTATATTGTTTTCACTTTGGTTGGCTTATGTTCCCTTACAGATTCAACATCACAGGAGCACTAGAGTGGAGATAGGATGACAACGACAAGGGGAAGTGATATTTAAATGGTATCTTTCCCATCCCTTGTTAGATAGTAAACTCAATGATTAGAGCTTAGGGAAAGCGCCATGTTCTATTTTGTTTTGTTCTAGATCTAGGTGGATCTAGGGAAAAAAAATTATGTCCGCATTTACCGATAAGTCCCATAACAAAATTGGCAACAATACAGGGGAAATGAATGCATATTTGTCAGTGAATCATCAATATGACCAAAATAATGTGTAACACATGGGTAAACCCATAAAGTTTTTAAAAAATAAATAAATTAGAAAAAAAAAAAGTACCGTATGAACACCATACAGCACTGCTATGCAATAGTCATACAGCGTACGAACTACAAAAAGGCCTCATATATGAGATAGATTGGGATGAGGTGTGCATCAAACAACATGAAGAGGAGTAATCGGAAGAATGTGTTAGAGGAATTTCCCATAATAAGATCTGTAATTGGATTGGGCACACATAGCAAAGGATGGTGGTTAAGAAATCAGTTGCATGGAATATTTTTCGCCCACTGTAACACACCCATGGTGGGGTGTCAAAATTTAGTTCTTACTAAGAAATTAAGACCTCCATTCGGGGTCTCAAACCCCATTTTACTCGTCTGGGGATTTCCCACTATGGTTACCATACTAAGAACTAGTGAATACGCCTCTCTCCATATCCTCAGGTGTTTATGGGTCGAGGTTGTGGAACTTCCACATGGGTCTGACTCAATAGGTTCCTCACGTGCATCGGGACTTCGAAATTCAGGCTTTGGGAGTTCTTGAATCCAATTCCACCGAAGTCTGAACTCATGGACAGACACAACTCAAATTGATGGCCCATACTCTGGTCACAGCCAATGGTTGATATTGACTTTGGGTCTCAGGCTTCAGAAATTATTGACTCACCTAACTCCCATTCCACCGAAGTCTGAAGTTTCAGACTCTCAAAGTCCCAGTCCCTTCACAAACCTCATTGGCTAGGTGGTATGTACCATAGTTCGACATGTATTTGGATTAGGGGAAACACGTGCCCTCACCCAGAGTGATGCATGTCACGATCCGAGGGTCCTATGGGTTATGGACCCACATAGAACCAGGTGGAACGTGGCTCGTTAAGATTGTATCCACGTCACCAGGGATGACATCATTATGCCTCATCACCTTGGGATGACAATCTTCTACATTCCTCAGATCTTACGGTTGAGATCCGGTCACATAGACCTATAGATCTACAGCTTTGGGTTCTTCGCGGCTCTTGACTTCGAAGTTTTGGGCCTTGGTTTAATTGGCGAGATCAATCCACCCAGCCACTTGGAAAACCACCTATCGTTGGTCAATTTCATGGGAGACTGAGTCTCTCAGTAAATTTATCCTGTGTAAGGCTAGTAAGGATGGTATTACTCTAAAGTCTCATACTTTCAAAGCTACGAAGCCAAGAGGACATGGTTTCCTAAGGCTTATCCCAAGGTTCCTGGGGATCGGTCATGTGGGTCCCTTCGAACGGATCTATTTTTCTTTTCTATAAACGAAGAGACCTTCTCTTTTCAAGGATTTTACCTCGCTACCCCTCTTGAGCTTTTCCATTAAAGGGTTAAGGACTTGGGTCTAGAATTATGGTCACACGAAAAATGGGTTTGGAAGAGGTATCCTCTTTGGACAGATGGTTTCGAGTCAACACGATATCCCCTATCTTGACCATCTTAACAACTTATTCCTTAGGAAGCCTCTGGAGTTAAACTGGGGATGCAGTCTATCAGTTGGAAGTGTAAATTCACAAGGGAATGAAAGCATATACATGACATATACATTTCACACAGATGACATTTATAAATTCACATATTCATAAGTCCAAGTAATCATCCATCATTCTAGTTTAACAATTAAAACAGGGAAAATACTTATCAGAACCAGACAATGTGAAGCGACTGCTAAAAAGAGTGCTCATTTCAACCCAACCATAGGCTCAGACACTCCAAACGGATTTACCACTAGCCACCCCCGAGCTAGACCATGATGCTCTGCAACACAATCCTTTATGTTGGCTCAACAATAGTAGGGACGGAGGTTACTCTCCTCCTCCTACATGGTCTTGGCAATGGTTTACACGATAGCAAACAAGGAGGAACGGCCTCATTTATCATATTGTATCATAACCTTCCCTGCCATTTCCCTATGACCAAAATGCTTAGTTCAAGTTCTTCCTTGAACCCGAGAGATTCACCTCTCCTTTCTGCACTCTTCGCAGGCCTCCCTCCTCCCACCACACCTTCCTTTCTCGCCTCTTTTAGCAAGGTTGTGTGTGGCTCGAATTCCCAACCCATTGTCAATTCTGGAAGCCTTACCGATGGGTGATATGCCCCATCCCTTTATTACTCTTGAGGAGGTATTCCCACCCACCAGCCTGGCTATAATTCATTTATGGGTCGAAGGATTGCTCTGGTCTTGAGAAATTAAATCCAGTAAGTATTGTTTTGGTGAAGGTTAATGCAATCATTCTCGGTCCCCTTCACCATCTCTTTGTATATCATTTGTAGTATTTCTAAGTACACCCCCCTTCCAATAGTCATGCAACACTATCCATTTTCTAGTAAATAACAAGATTTACATCCATTTACCTTTCATTCAAAGGTCCATCAAATCAACATTCACACATATGGAGTTTTCCATAGTCCCTTGTCCATTATAGTTATATTTACAAGTTGGGGGAAACAGTGCGTTACACCCGCATAAGTAAGCAACCATGTGAAGAATCCTTGACATCCAGGAGAAAATATTGTAGGTGACGGCACGTCAAGAGGGAGTCGTCGGTGTTGTGGTGGATGAGACACGGTCGTGTGCGGGTTGTGGGGCAAAAGCGACAATAGAATAATTAATGGGAATGACATAAGTCGCGGCAGTCAAGTAAATTTTGGGAGAACCAATGATTTTTTTGGGAGTGGAGAAGAGGACATGATTCTGTCCAAGAAAGGGTATAAATAGAGGAAAAGTAAATTCCTGGGATGTTGGAGAAGATCAGTCAATAGAGAATTAGTTGCAGGCAGGAAGTTGTTTGTGAAGCCACTAAGGAACGTCCACTGGCACAAGTGAGTGATAGTGAGAGGAGGTTGGGATGATGTACAGGGGAAGTGATTGTTGGCCACAGCAGCCACAACCAATCGTTGCTGAGAAAATCATTCATCGGTGTTGGCATAGGAAATCCAAGCGGGAGATATCAACGATGTATGGATCCTAAGGAAAACGTTGTGGGTGTACTGAAGGAACTTCAGATACTACATATCGGGCTAGAGATTAGTTGAGTGAATTTGTTGGAGAATGGAAGGTAGCGGTGATCGAGCTACTGAGAAATAAACCACCATGTAGAGTTGCAGATATCGTCCGTAGAATTGTAGGTGCGTAGGGGACATCCATGAGAAAATAGATGTGTGTTTGGAAGAAGGTTGAGGTGAAGTTTGGGTCATTGAGTAGGGAGGTGTAGGAGAAATAGAGGGGGGCATCAATATAGTTACCAGCAGTCGCCAGCAGAACCACTAGGACCAAACATCCACCAGGTAAGCTACAAAAATAGTTAGGAAGCATCCAGAAAGGACTTAGTCAACCCATAGAAGTACCCGGGAAGCTTCGAATATGTGTCCAAGCAAGGGGAAGCAAGTCTCATGCAGGGATCCAAGAAGCCAGTAAAATTATTCAAATAAGGGTCCAAGAGAGATGGCAGAGATAGCTTTCATTTCAAGGGGATAACCAATCAGGTGGATTAGAGAGCATCCATGGTAGAAAATCTAACAGGGAAAAAATAGCCACCTCCAGGTGAGGGAATAACCTTCCTTTCTAAGAGAGAGTGTTGATGTATTTATCATCAAACAGGTATTTCCACATAGGCTTTGTTTCTAGCATGTGGAAGTCATCCTCATACCTCTCATAAACTTAGGAAATTCACTTTATGAGTAATTATTAAATTGAATAACATTTTAGGATTAAAGTGAGATTAATTTATTTAAATGCATAAGTTTAGGCATTAGTAACTTGAGTGATTTGATACTAGCTATTATATCTAAAGTGAGGGTTAGATTTAATCTTAGCCCTTGATTACTTTAGGAGTTCTAGGGTTTTGGATTTAGGGATTAAATCAACATTATAAAAGGCATCCTAGGTGAGAGAATGAGACACACAAAAAGTACATTGGAGCAAAGAGGGATTATTTTCTCATGTGCTTGTGTCACACATGGAGTGGGGAGATATCATTGATTGGGTGAAGAGAATTTCATCCAAGTGTGAGTGGGAAAGGTCGACGAAAGGAGAAAAGGGGAAAGAAGGGAGATAGCAACCAAGTGGGATAGGTTATTTGTTGATTTTATTTTCCTTGTATGGGCCATCATCCTAGGATGAGAACCTAGTATTTTTTCTAATAAAATCAAACTCAGATATGGTTTTCCCTTTAGGATTTTCCCAAGGGTGTTTACCCAAATATCTTGTGCAATGTGATTGGTTTCAATTTAATATTTCCATTGATTAATTTTTTAATAACGTAGTTGTGATTTTAATTAATAAAGTGATATTAATTAAAAAAAGTGATTTTATTCAGGATTATTACTTGGGTTCTAGGTTCATATAAATTAATAGGGAAAACCCCCACCCCTCAAAGTACAATGCTAAAAATAAAGATAGTTTCTAGGTAGTTGTGTCCTTCACTCCAAGACGGTCACACATAAAGTGGAATTTATGCTCAAGGAGAGTCTTGTTGAATATTTGAGCAGATTGTTCAAAGGAAAGATGGTATTGCAATTCGATGATCCCGTCATGAACCAACTCTCTGATGTAATGCATGTGGATCTTGATGTGTTTTGTTCTTTGTCACTGCACTGGCTCTCTGTAGAATTTCAGTGTGCACTGATTTTCACACCAGATGACAGTTGGATGGTGGAACTAGATACCGAGCTCAATGAGAAATTTTTGTAGCCAAAGCTACTCCTCTGTACTCGTCCTCTGTTGATGATAAATAAATCGTTGATTTCTTTTTACTCGACCAACAAATGGTGTTGAATCCCAAACTAAGAATGTACCTAGAGGTGGAATTGCGATCTATGTTATCACCAACCCAATCTAAATGTAACATACCCACTATAACGTAACAAAAATTTTGTTTTTCCTCAAGGAACAGAATCCCTGAAGTCCTACGGGGGTCTAGTGCAGGCTAGTTCTTCTCCGTTCACCTCCCTGTGATCGTGGGTTAGGACCATAGGCCGAACAAACCAGGCACCTCTTCGTGTTTCATGACTCAGCGATACAATTGAGTCAAATCTTGAAGGTAGAATGGCGAGGGGGCTTCGGAATGAAACCCTGGCCGTAGATCTGGGCGCGCAGATTTTTGGCCGTCTAGATCTACCCGCCACTTAATGACAAAGCACTAGCTCCCTTTCTTTAGTCCCTAGTTTGATAGAACCACAATCGTGCCTAAATGCAGGCGCCTTTCACAAATCGCGACCTCGCGAGTCGTGATTCGAAGACCCTACAATTTTCTTCACAAATCACCGATACCCGAGGTCATGAAATAGGTATAGCTTCCTTCTGTCAGCGTCCTCTGCACATGACCGTCTTCTAGGCTAAACTCTAGCTCCTCTTGCTATTCACCGCTTCATGAGTTCAATGGTTGAACTCTCGTTCCTCCATTATGCGAATCTTCGAGGCTTGAAGTCAGCAAAGGTTGACCTTCCCTTCATACTTCTTGCAGCTCGCCCCTTCGCGAATTGTAGCATCGAATCTTGGCACCTTCTCCTCACGAGCCCTCAAGGAGAGATATTTAATTTTCTCTTTCACGTTCTCGCTAATCACGACTTTGTAAGTCCAAGTGTCGAGCTCTCATGCCCTTCTCCCGCGAATCCCTGAGACATGAGAAGTCAACGGGGCATTGACTCCCTTCTCTAGGCGATGTGTGTCCACCCGTCAATCACGCGGGCCCCACCTTGAAGTTTTTCCATGTGTTCTCTCGTGCTCGGCTCTCGGCACCTCGCTACTCGTGGCTTGGAACACTCAACCTTTGGTCTCTTACCTTGCGAACCTCCGAATTCGCGAGATCCTTGGATCTCCGCCACCTGTCCTCCTCGGATGGACGGCTCAGATCCTCTCGCGGCTTCACCACTCGCGACTTAGAGCATCCAACCTTTGGGTTCTTACCTTGCGAACATCCAAGTTCGCGAGATCCCTGGATCTCTACCACCTGTCCTCCTCAGATGGATGGTCATGATCCTTTCGTGGCTTCGCCACTCGCGAATTGGAGCATTCAACCTTTGGGTTCTTACCTTGCAAACCTCCGAGTTCGCGAGATCCCTGGATCTCTGCCACCTGTCCTCCTCAGATGGAAGGTCCTTATCCTTTCGTGGCTTTTCCACTCGCGAATTGTAGCATTCAACCTTTGGGTTCTTACCTTGCGAACCTCTGAGTTCGCGAGATCCCTGGATCTCTGCCACCTGTCCTCCACGGATGGACGGTCCTGATCCTTTCGTGGCTTCGCCACTCGCGACTTGGAGCATTCAACCTTTGGTTTCTTACCTTGCGAACCTCTGAGTTTGCGAGATCCCTGGATCTCTGCCACCTATCCTCCTCGGATGGACGGTCCTAATCCTTTCGTGGCTTCGCCACTCGCGACTTGAAGCATTCAACCTTTGGTTTCTTACCTTGCGAACCTCCGAGTTTGCGAGATCCCTGGATCTCTGCCACCTATCCTCCTCGGATGGACGGTCCTAATCCTTTCATGGATTCGCCACTAGCGACTTGGAGCATTCAACCTTTGGGATTTTACCTTGCGAACCTCCGAGTTCGTGAGATCCCTATTCATGAGGGCTTAACCCTCGTCTATCTTCCTATAGATCTAACGACTGTTGGGTTTTCTAGCTAAGCTCTGACGGCTCAGATCGGTCCCGATGTTGCGCCCTTTCCCACTACTCCTTGGATGTGGAAAAACCAATGGTCCAGATGTTCTCATGGACCTTGGGGGTCTACGATTCTGATTTCCTCGCTATTCACGAAGATAGAGGAAAAAGAGTTAAGGCCATTCGCTCCCTCGTTTATTCCTTCGATTTAATGGTAGTGAACGACCATCGATTCCCCGACAGGATCTCATCCGTTGATCACTACTTATCCCTACGTTTCTACTTCGGGATTTTAAGAGGGTCATTCCTCTTCGTGCAGGGTTGTCAAGACCTGCACATTCAAGTCCTTTTTCCAAGTTCTTGGTAAACCTTTCTAAGGAGGGAAAATCCGTGAAGAGGTCTATTCTGGGGCATTCCTAGATACAGATAAGGGAAACAAATTCCCGAGAATGGACTGGAGATCTAAATTGGTTCAACTTATGCAAAACTAGATTCATTTATCAACATAAGCCATGCATGATTTTTTCTGTTATAAGCATATACAACTACCAGTATTGATCAAAATACCACACAGACCTTCTTATAATGAAAACATTCACAGTTTCACAGCTTATGAGCATAATTATCAGAATACATATATTTCCAGATGCCAGAGGCAAAACACTTATCAGAAAATAACTTCAAAAGTGGGTGCAAATGCTGAGAGGGGAGCTCATTTCCACCCAACCGTAGGCGTAGCAACTCCCAATGGATTTAACACTAGCCACCCCCGAGCTGAGACCACGATGCTCTGAGACTGCGTCTCTCTGCCTACCAGTGACCAGGAGCGAAAGTTGCAATCCTTCCTCTCTACTATCACTCACTCTGTGTAATTCCAGAGTTCCCCTCGCGTCCCGCTTTCAATCGCCTCTTCCATACGCCTTATCCTCTCACGAGGTTGTGTGTGGCGCGATTACCCTTGCACTGATTAGGCCTGATGACTCTACGGATGGGCGGTTCACCATCCCATCCCTCATCAAGCCATCTGCCTACCAGTATGCGAGCCATTAAATTTCAGAGCCAGCGAGCCACTTTTGGTTCTCCGGGCCAGTGGAGTCCAAATACGATGTTTTATTCTCGGTGGAAGTTAACGCCACCTTTTCAGGTGCCTTCCACCGCCATCGGGGTCTCTTTTTCTGCACATCCCCTCTCAGCAGTCCTGCAATAATCCAAAATATCATTCACATTCATTGACCTTTTCCTCAAGGTCCATTTACATCACATATTCATGTTTATGTGTTTGCCATAGTTCTTGGCCAGTCCAGTTATATTTACAAGCTGGGGGAAACAGGGTGTTACAATTCCCTCCCCCTTAAAAGGAACATTGTCCTCGATGTTCTTATCTACTAACATGTATTTCATGTACAGAAGTAAACAAAATCGGATATGCCTGTCTCATGGCATCCTCCATTTCCCATGTAGCCTCATCTGGGCCAAAATGTTTCCACTGCACCTTGACTTGTGCAATGGTTCTGTTCCGGAGCTGGGTTTTCTTTCTGTCCAATATGCATTGGGGTTCTGGTAGAAATTCTCCCTCCAGTTCCACCTGGATCACAGACCAGTCAATTATATGATTAGCATCATGTACATATTTCTTCAATAATGAAATATGGAAAACATTATGTGCTTTTACTGTGGGAGGAAGTGCTAGCCGATAGGCTACAGGTCCCACTCTGTCTAGAACCTCAAAGGGTCCACAATACTGAGGTGTCAATTTGGCACAAGCTCCCATTTTGAGGGAACTCCTTCTGGGATTAATTCTGAGATATACATGGTCTCCCATTTCAAACTCTCTTGGAGTTCTCTTTTGATCAGCATAACTTTTCTGTCGGCTCTGAGCGGCCTTCAGATTTTGTTTTATCTGAGTCACTTGTTGTTCCATTTCTTTCAACATATCGGGTCCATTAGAAATCCTATTTATAGGATTACTCCAGCTGACTAGAGTATTACATTGTCTACCATAGAGGACCTCGAAGGGACTCATCTTTATGGACGCTTGATAGTCGTTGTTGTAGGAAAATTCTACCAATGGCAGGTAGTCTTCCCATTTCCTGGGTTGATGCATTACATGCATCCTTAACATGTCCTCTAATATCTGATTCACTCTTTCTATATGTCCATCGGTTTGAGGGTGATAGGCGGTGCTAAACAACAACTTGGTCTCCAAACCCGCCATCAGTGATTTCCAGAATTTGGAAGTGAATTTTGTGTCTCGGTCAGATATTATCTCTCTCGGCATACCGTGCAGTCGGAATAT
>ML777564.1:2055470-2072011 GCA_009831015.1 Picea engelmannii | reverse complement strand
GATTGGAGGTTGCCCCCTCGAAGAGGCCTGTGAACATTGCTATCTGAATCAAGTGCTATTTCTATTCAAGTGTTATTTCTGTTGCTATTTCGTATATCATTTCTGTGTATTGTGAAGCTTATGCTGGATATTTTACTGTTATTAATATTATTTCTAGCATTTCGTTCCTGTTCTGCATATTTTATATATCTGGTATCTTGCAAGTGTTTTGAACAAGGTTTATGCACGACTCGTGCATGAGCCAATTCAGGCCGAGTGTTGTAACCATGATCTGATACCAATTTGTAACATACCCACTATAACGTAACAAAATTTTTGTTTTTCCTCAAGGAACAGAATCCCCGAAGTCCTACGGGGGTCTAGTGCAGGCTAGTTCTTCCCCGTTCACCTCCCTTTGATCGTGGGTTAGGACCATAGGCCGAACAAACCAGGCGCCTCTTCGTGTTTCGTGACTCAGCGATACAATTGAGTCCAATCTTGAAGGTAGAATGGCAAGGGGGCTTCGAAATGAAACCCTGGCCGTAGATCAGGGCACGCAGATTTTTGGCCGTCCAGACCTACCCGTCGCTTAACGACAAAGCACTAGCTCCCTTTCTTTAGTCCCTAGTTCGATAGGACCACATACGCGCCTAAATGCAGGCGCCTTTCACAACTCGCGACCTCGCGAGTCGTGAGTCGAAGACCCTCAAATTTTCTTCACAAATCACTGATACCCGAGGTCACGAAATGGGTATAGCTTCCTTCTGTCAGCGTTCTCTGCACATGACCACCAGCTAGGCTAAAATCTAGCTCCTCTCACTATTCTCCGCTTTGTGAGTTCAACGGTTGAACTATCGTTCCTCCATTATGCGAATCTTCGAGCCTTGAAGTCAGCGAAGGTTGACCTTCCCTTCGTACTGCTCGCAGCTCGCCCCTTCGCGAATTGTAGTTTCAAATCTTGGCACCTTCTCCTCATGAGCCCTCGAGGAGCGATATCTAATTTTCTCTTTCACGTTCTCACTACTCGCGACTTCGTAATTCCAAGTGTCGAGCTCTCATTCCCTTCTCCCGCGAATCCCCGAGACACGAGAAGTCAACGGGGCATTGACTCCCTTCTCTAGGCGATGCATGTCCACCCATCAATCACGCGGGCCCCACCTTGAATTTTTTCCATGTGTTCTCTCATGCTCGGCTCTCGGCACCTCGCTAATTGTAACACCCTGTTTCCCCCAACTTGTAAATATAACTGGGCTAGTTATATTTACAAGATGGGGGAAACAGGGTGTTACAATTAGTGAGGTGCCGAGAGCCGAGCACGAGAGAACACATGGAAAAACTTCAAGGTGGGGCCCGCATGATTGATAGGTGGACACGCATCGCCTAGAGAAGGGAGTCAACACCCCGTTGACTTCTCGTGTCTCGGGGATTCGCGGGAGAAGGGCATGAGAGCTCGACACTTGGACTTATGAAGTCATGAGTAGCGAGAACGTGAAAGAGAAAATTAAATATCGCTCCTCGATGGATCGTGAGGAGAAGGTGCCAAGATTCGACGCTACAATTCTTGAAGGGGCGAGTTGCGAGCAGTACGAAGGGAAGGTCAACCTTCGTTGACTTCAAGCCTCGTAGATTCGCATAATGGAGGAATGAGAGTTCAACCGTTGAACTCACGAAGTAGCGAATAGCGAGAGGAGCTAGAGTTTAGCCATCCGGCGATCATGTGCAGAGGACGCTGACAGAAGGAAGCTATACCCATTTCATGACCTCGGGTATCGGTGATTTGTGAAGAAAATTTGAGGGTCTTCGACTCACGACTCGCGAGGTCGCGAGTTGTGAAAGGCGCCTGCATTTAGGCACGTATGTGGTCCTATCAAACTAGGGACTAAAGAAAGGGAGCTATTGCTTTGTCATTAAGCGGCGGGTAGATCTGGATGGCCAAAAATCTGCGCGCCTTGATCTACGGACAGGGTTTCATTCTGAAGCCCCCTCGCCATTCTACCTTCAAGATTGGACTCAATTGTATCGTTGAGTCGCGAAACACGAAGAGGCGCCTAGTTTGTTCGTCCTATGGTCCTAACCCACGATCATAGGGAGGTGAACGGAGAAGAACTAGCCTACACTAGACCCCCGTAGGACTTCGGGGATTCTGTTCCTTGAGGAAA
Source organism: Picea engelmannii (assembly GCA_009831015.1). NCBI lineage: Eukaryota > Viridiplantae > Streptophyta > Pinopsida > Pinales > Pinaceae > Picea > Picea engelmannii. Next base: position 2,069,873 of record ML777564.1, on the reverse strand, counting down.
AATGAAAATTTTGTTACGTTATAGTGGGTATGTTACACTAAATCTGTATATCCCATGGGATCTAATGTACAACCTGGTGCATATTGAATCCCATGACTGGTGGAACCCTAAACATATATGAGGATGTGATTGACAGGTTTCCATTGAACCGCATGTGTCTCTTGCATGTACCTGGAAACTACCCCTACTAGATATGAGAGATTTGGTCAAGAGTGAGTGAGATATAGGAGGCTCCCCACTAGTTGTTTATACTTTGTGTTGTCCATCAATGGTGTATCTCCGTCATCCTCTAGCCTTACCCCGAACAAGAAGGGTGTGGTTGTAAACTTGCATTCGATCATGTGGAATATAACCAACAACTCCATAGCATGCCTAGTGTGAGACAACTTGATTCCTAAAGCATCCTGGTTGATATCAAGACCAAGGAAAAAGTGGAGAGGAACCATATCAGTCACTGAGAATTAGTCATGTAAAATGACTTTGACCACAACAATTGTTGAGGTCAAACTACCTATGATCAATAGGTCATCTACATATAGCACGAAGATCAACAGAGAGTTAGAATTCATCAACATATAAACATTGGGATCTGATTTACATCTAATGAAGGAGTGAGAAAGTAAATAAGAATCCATTTTAGCATACCATGCTCTAGGATCCTTCTTGAGGCCATAAAGAGACTTTTTCAATCAACATACTAGAAATGAGTTTTGTATGTACCCCTAAGGCTTCTCCATGTAGATCTCTTATGATAAATCCCCATGAAGAAAAGCATTATTCGCGTCCATCTAGTGAAGTTCCCATTCTATGGCTACTTCAATGGTGAGGGCCAACCAGATGGATTCCATCTTTTCTACTGTATAAAATGTAACATCATAATCAATATTGTGGACATGTTGAAATCCTTGGCAACCAATATTGTCTACTGCCTTCTTGGTCCTATAGACCCATTTACATATGACAATATTTCGATCTGATGGAAGCATAACCAAGTTCTTATTTTGGTTCTCGATGAAGGATTTATACTCCTTGGTAATAGTTTCTTCCTAGAAGGGATTCCCTTCAGCCTCTGCATAGGTCTGAGGATCTAAAGCTAGAACCATGTAGCAATGCATGGGAATTATTTGTTCTATAGTTGTAAGTGCATTTTGTGGCTCCTCAAATTGGGATCTCATCCTCCTTGGATCCACAGGATTACCCACGAGGTCACTTGTTGCATGTAGGGTAAACTAAAACCATTTGGTCATATGATTTGAATATTCATCTGAATGATCAAGATATTTTGAATCTGATTCGAAAATCATATCTAAAATCTAATCTGAATGGGAGGATGCATCATCTTGAATGTATGGTACAAGAGGAGGTGTAGAAGTCTTTGCATGTGAATCCTAAGATGCATGCATGGGAATTTCCTCAAACTGGGAATTCCTCTCTATCATGAGATTTTCCATTGAGGGATATATCAACCTGTAACCATTCACATGTAACATTCCCCATCCCATTTGAGTTCCATATGTGCGTAATTACACATAAAATCAAAATTTCCTGCTAACTAAATTACCATAGCTTACCAGCTATGAATTACAACCAGATTTAACTATTGTTTATTACCATTAATTAGATGCATATAAAGCATGCTAAAATCACACATGAATGCAGCCAATAACTTATTACATCAGCATATAAATCATTCTCATACACAGAGTTCATGCACAATAATTAAAACTCATAATGTAATACAGATACAATATAAACACTTATCTTTTAAAAATGATTGTGAATCCAACTACTTGGGATGGATGTTCCACCCAACCATAGAATTGTTGTTATAAATATCAATACCAAGTCACCCCTGATCTAGGACTACCAATCCACAAAAGAGGGTGGTCTCTCACTGTCCACTCATAGCTCAGAAATCCCACAACCCATTGGTATTCTCCTACAACTATCTCTATTTTCCACTAGCTCTCTTCCTCTCGACCTGCCCAAACGAAGGAATGTACCCCTTAACTGATATCAATCCCTTGAGCGTCCCATTCATTTATTAGGGTCTCTTTGGCACAAGTAACCAAGAATATCTTTGTCGCGAAACTCAAGGGAGCTCACTGCTAGGAAAACTACCAGCAAACACTTGTTGTTACAGTGAAACTCACACAAGAATTCACCCTTCAATACTGACAACCTGGCTCTTCAATATTCATCTCCAAAACTCTCCATCATGCTCAATAATTCACCCTCCATGGCTGCTCCAAATCCAATCTCTCTTTTATGCTCTCTACTTGTTGTTCATGCCAAAAACTTGACTATCTAAAAGTGTTGTAACTACCCATACAAAATTTCTCTATTTGGCTTGATTTATTGACTCACACACTTCTCCAAGTTGATTGTACTCAGCTCCCATGCTCCCAATAAATATGGGATGTGAATTCTCACACCCACCCTCTTACATGCAATCAATGATTGGCTTTGGGGACACTCAATCAGAAAATCTAGTTTAATACATAATGGTAATAAAATTCAGGAATGTAGGTGGAATTGATAGACATGGGTAATTTCCCCCTTGGATCCCTCTCTTAGACATTCTCCTAGAGCCTCCCCTCCTTTGTGGATCAATTCATCCCCTATCTATGTCCATATCCCCCAACAGCTAGCATCACATTTTATTTATTAAAACTTAGAAATACATTTCGCATATACATCTCTTGGTCGTAGCCACACATTATATCTACATTAAGAATTAATTAAACTGGGGATTATAGTGGGGATGTTACTTTCCCCATACCCTACAATTGTGTGTCATCCTCGATGCACACTATGATGATATACATATATATATACAAATTTACATTACGATACTTTAAGAAATAAAATTCTGCAATTTTCCAACTCCAATAGAAGTTCTAACCAAAATATTTTATTCCTCACAACCCATTGACCCAAGGACTGTATCCCCTTCATTGTTCTAATTCCATCGGGGTGTACCATTCTTTTATTAGGGCCCCTAGTGCCAATTGGATAGGACTCTGAGATGTGGTTCCAGAACTCTAACTGCTCAAAATGGAATCTTGCATTCATATATTATGTTTTCTTCAAAATTATCAGAAAATTGTGGGTATTATTCACGCATGTTTTCTTCATGCTCCCATGTAGCATCTGTAGGACAGTAGCATGTCCATTGAAACTTTACCAACCCTATGGCTTTGTTCCTGAGTACTTTTACTTTCTGGTCCAGGATGTGTACCGATTCCACCCAGAAATCCCCTTCATGTTCCACCTGGATCACAATCCAATCAATTATGTGGTTAGGGTCAAACAGATATTTATTTAATAATGACATATGAAATACATTATGCACTCTCATGGATGCAGGTAATGTTAGCATGTATGCAACTTTCCCTATCTATCTTACTGTCAACTTTGGGAAACTTCCTCGTCTTGGTGAACTTCTTTTTTCTTTCACTTTTAAAAGCACATGTTCTCCCACTTTTAAATATCTAAAAACTATGTTCTTGTCTGCATAATTTTTTTTCCTATCCTAGGTAGCCTTTAAATTCTACTTGATCCTTGTAATTTTCTCTTCTATTTCCTTTAACAAATTTGTCCAAATATCTTCTATGTCTACTATATTATCCCAACTTATCGGTGTGTTACATTTCCTGCCATACAATGTTGCAAATGGACTCCTTTTTAATGAGGCTTATATCCATTATTATAATCAAATTCAACTAAATGAATATAACCTTCCCACTTTGATGGTTGTTCCATCACATGCATTCTAATAATGTCCTCAATTATTTTTTTAGTCCTCTTTGTTTTCCATGTGACTTTGGGTGATACAATTTATTGAGATTTAAATTCGTCTTAAAGCATTTGAACAAACCCTTCCAAAAATTGGATGTAAACTTTCAGTATCTGTTGGTCATTTTCGGTCCATGCTTGTGCACATCCCATCGTTCCTAACACTGGGGAGTTTTAGACCCAAGGTTCATCTAGAGTTATCCAACAAAAACCCTAAAAAACCGGCATATTAGTCCTCCTCCAAGGTTGAGGAAGGTCTTACCCAAGATGCAGATGGGATCACAGAGACCATAAGGTCTTATGATATGGATGAAGGGTTAAACATACGAAACATCAATGGAATTGGCATCCATATATCTCATGTCTAATAAACTATAAGGACTGAGAATTAAAATGATACACATAAATTTTCAACTCATACATAGCAAACACATAATATATCAGAATCATTGTATATTTATTACTAGAAGCAATTCATCATATCCAATATATACATTTTGTAGGACAAACACATATAACATTCATAGAACTTCATATCTTTGCTATATAAACTCTCAAAATTACAACATTCTACACAATGCGCCTTTGCTCAAAACTCAAACATAGATTAAACACATAACTATATTCAAAGCATTACAATAATACAACAGGATCGGATTGAGCTCGACATTGATAGCTATGCTAACTCAGAAAACTCTCTAACTATCTAACTATATAGCTCTATTTATGATGTTAGAGATTCATTTTATAGTTTTCTCTGTTGGGGAGCGTTGTCTCTTTCTGTTTTGTTCCACTCAGTTGTCTGATACAACTAACTCACATGTTTCTGGTGTCTTCTGACACTCCATGTCAACTACCTACATAAAGGTCAATCTTAAATTCTTGTCCAACTCATTCTCTGGCCTTCCCATGTCTTGGTATGTTGCTGGCAGTAATCATTCGGGGATATTTCTCGATGATTCATTTCTTGATTTCGGCGGGAATATTCTTATTTTCAGGTGCACTTGAAAAAAATCAGACTGACATGCACTTGGTAGTATTTAAGCATGGCACATGATTGAAAAAACTCATTTTGGTGCGAAATTTATGTCATTACTCGCATGTTTCCTTACGTGCATGCAAAACTATGGAATGAGCACGCACAACTCCATTTGTGTGTGCACGCAAAATTGAACCCAAAACATTGGGTGCCAACAAGTCCCCACCATTATTATCTAGTTCTTCCTCAAGCCAGCTTATGTAGGGAATGATCTCAACGACTGATGGTACATTTTGTTTGACTTCCTCCATGAGGTCCCTCTATTGGAGCTCAGGCTCCTTGACTTGGCCCTGAAGATATTTGGCAAGTTGAATATCATCATTGGCATCGATGGTTATGATATGCAGTGTTATTAGATTTTTGATGTTGATATGTTCAATGAGGGGGGCAATAGAAACTTATATGTCTAAAAGTTGAGTATACCAATCCATAGCCCTATCGGCTATCGAAGTGATAAATTCTCCCATATGTTGTTTCTCAGCCCTTGCTGAAGTGATCTCCTTTATGTGTGTGGCAATGACATGCATTTTAGTAGTGCATTCTTTGGGAGGAAATTAAACCACGTCTTTATTTCGTTGTGCGACCTCAGCCTCTATTGTTTGAGTTTGATCATAGAGTGTTGTGAGCTCCAGAGGGCTCTGTAAATAATCCCACAATTTGAGTATTTGAGTGACCATCTCGGCAAAGCCTTGGGAATGGTATTGACACTCATGAATGGAATTTATCACCTCAGCCATTTGTTGTTGGAGGGCGGTTCCTTCCAAGGTTAGATGTTGGAGCCACTCTTGAAGTTTTTTATTCTGTGACTACAGAGTCAAAACGTTAATGGAAAATATTTTCATTTTCTACAAAGTTGCAATGTCCGTCGTCACTAGGATCAGCAGGGAAACCTAGGAGTAGGCATAGTTAAGAATGGTGATCAGTGCAATGTGGTCACTAAGAAAACATGTATATTGGCCCTGATTTTTTGCATGTATGGCTACTTCAGCCATGTGTAGATCCTGTAAAGTATTTTGGGTCTCTTCCAGTTCCTGACGCATGTGGGATTCTTGTTGTAAGTGGTATTGTGTGGCATCATGATGGAAATCTTCTTGATCATAGTTTAGGTGTAACTCAGTGTGCTCCTGGTAGATGGAGTTTTGGTACACTTTGAGTTCATGAACCAAGGAAGTGATATATTTATGTACGTCCGGTATAGGAACCTGTGGAAAATCCAACTTGGTTCTAGTTCATTGAAATTTTGGTATGCTCGTTTAAACATAGACAATGTCACATAATTGTCACCCAAACATAGGCATTCACATATGCCACCCCCAAGCACACTAAAATTTACTTAGAATAATTCTAGAAAGCCTAATCCAGAACCAACAGATAAACCCAACTGCTAACTACAGCAACAACTCAACAAAATTAGAGTGCTTCTTCTCCGAGGGTAGCGCACAAGAAAGAGAGTCTCCATATCCACGGAACAAGTATCATACACAAATGATTTAGTTTCAACTGTAGCTCTTCACAAGACTTGTGCACTAATTGGTTATCCAAATGAGATAAAACGTCCTCTATTTATATTAATCTGTGCAGTGAATTTTCTGGTTAGGTCGACCTAACTTTCTGTTAATTATATTTATGTTTATATTTTTCTTGTGGATCCTACTTCTATTTCTGGAAAATAATATTCTAATATTATTTATTCTTCTAGATCGACTTCTCTTCTAGGGATTCCACACATCTATTTAATGGTGCACTTGCTTATGAAATATTCTATTCTAAGTCATATGTTACACATGGAGGCTAATACCTCCCGTAGATACCAAAACATCAACACTCCCTCTTAGCTAGGGAGGTATTAACTAAGATGTTTTTCATGTAGTGGTCTCAAACACATCCATCCATATCACATGGCATGAGAAAGACTCACATAGTCTTGCAGACCAGTCTATAGGTAGCATCACCATAGCCACACAGGCTATCATATGATCAAATAGATCATGTAACAAGTATCACCATCATAGTCACACATTATCCATCTAGCTGGAAAAAACACCTCCAACACTATGGGTTGGTCCTCCAACTAGTACCCTATGATGCTAGTGATCGACACTCTAATTGGGAATCATCTCCGACACTATTGGTCTTCATCTATTTTATACAGAACTAGTAACTAGGTGTATTAAACTTTTTCCACGTCTCACTGGAGTATCCTCTACGTACCATACTTTTTCCAATGCTCACTGGAGTAGCAGTAACTCGTCACTTCACACATAATCTGACATCTAGTTCATGAGAACTAGTAACAATGTGTATCAGAATTTTTCTTAATCTCACTGGAGTAGCCTCTGTGTACCAATTTTTTGTCGAAGCTCACTGGAGTAGCAGTAACAGGTCATTTCACACATAATCTAACATCTAGCTCATGAGAAATAGTAAACAAGCATACCATAATTTTTTCGAAGCTCACTGAAGTAGCAATAACACATTAGTTCACACAAAATATGACATCTAGTTCGTGAGAACTAGTAACCAAGCATACCATACTTTTTCCGAAGCTCATTGGAGTAGCTTCTGTGTACCATACTTTTGTTGAAGCTCACTGGAGTAGCAGTAACACTCGATGCCAACCTGTTTTCATGTTATATGAGTTCCACATGTCTCAGTGCCAGCCCTTTTCATGTTGGATGAGAATACACATGTCTCAATGCCAGCCCTTTTTCATGATGGATAAGAATACACCTATCTCAATTTCATCCATTTTTCATGTTGGATGAGAACACTCTCTCTAAAGAGGGACCACCCCAAGCTTGTCTCTAAAGTAATCAAACTTCATCCTTAACAGCAGCTTGGTAAACATGTCTGAAACCTGATCCTCTGTAGTCATGAAATTGGAGCCTCACTACTCCCTTATGCACCATATCCCTGATATAGTGATATTTGATCTCAATATGCTTGGACCTGTCGTATACCATGGGGTTCTTTAACAAATTCATGCAACTTTGGTTGTCACAAAAGATACAGGTCACCTCTAACTCAAGATCAAACAATCTTGTAATCAACTTCCAAAGCCACACTGCTTCACCACAATTTGAACACATTGCTACATACTCTACCTCTGCATAACTAAGCTCCACACAAGTCTTCTTCCTATTAAGCCATGATATCACAATTGATCCCAAACTTAAGAAATCATTTGTATGTACTCTTTCGGTATGTGATACTTCCTGCCCAATCTAAATCTATGTAGCCTTCAAATCTTATCTCACAATCTGAGATATATTTGAGTCCATAATCAATTATACCCTCCAGGTACCTCATCAAGGGTTTTGTCACAATTAGGTGAACATTTCTAGGCGAAATCATGTATTGAATCAATGTGTTTATTGCAAAACATATAGATGGCCTCGTGTTCTTCAAGCACATCAATGAACCAATCATATGTCTATACATGGTGGCATCCACTATCTCTGAAGTTGTATCACATAGTAAAAACCATATCTCGATCCTTCTGACTGGATTCTTCCTATGTCAAGGTAGAAAGGTATACAAAAATAAAGGAATCCTCCCAGGATATATCACATCTCCTTGAAGTATTTGAAGCTACTATATATCCTTCTCAACCCATGGAATATGTCTTTCATTACTGGAATACATCTCTCTCTTCCATTTGAATATGAGGAGGAATAATTTCTAAATGAAAGTCTCTGAGTCTGCATTATCCCTGTGAATCTTGACTCCCTCCGAGTCTGTATAATATTTGGAGCCATATTCTCCCTTTATGTGTGATTATTTCCTCTGAAGTCTCATGTGAAAGGTCCTAGGGAGGCTACTCCTCCCTATTGGATGGTGATGGTTGACTCCCTATGAACTCTATCTCCTTCTGAGTTGGTACACAGCGGGGTCGCCTTCCTCACCACCGGTGGAGCCATCTTCTCCTCATGATATGGATAATCAATGTTATATGGATTTGCATCCTACAAAATGTCACGGGACCATATTGGTCTCTTCCTGGTTACTGCAATTATTCTAGGTAGGCCCTTCTGTCTCTACTAACTCTTCTTGATCTAAGTGATCAACTGCACTAGAGGGATTTTTTCAGTCATCCTTGGAGCCTTATGCTCCTTGCAATCAATTTCTATATGAGATACTCGGTATCCCACAAAATTTACATGCTTCATCTTCTTCTTCTTCATTACATAGATGTATATGATTGTGTATACAACTTCTTATTTGGATAGTCTGCTCCATGTCTCAAACTAGAGACCATCTAATATGTTGTATTTTGCAACCATCACTATATCTTCCCTTAGATTTATCACCTGTGACCTACCTGGAACAAGGAAAACAAAGGGAAAAATAGTAGAAAAGAATAATACTCTTATAATAACAAGAACGAGAACAATAATCATAGTAGCTCCTTCTCAGAGCTATTGCTTGTGACCTGCCTAGAAGCAAAATAAGAAGTATCTCCTAGAGGAGATGTTAGTTCATCTTGCAAGAATAATATTACCCACATTTTTCCTAGTATTCATTGTATCTAGCAGTAATAGAACCTTTCAAAGATTGTTGTCACAACTAGTAATGCAACAATTATCAAAATTGATATGTGAAAATCAAAAACCTATTAATTTAGTCAATCAAATCTGGAACCTAGAATCTTATCTTCAAGAACGAGTGTTTTTTTATTTTCTTCTAAGTCTTCTTCACTCAAGATGACAAGTATTATCTTCAACTTGTCCCCTGTACTTAAGACAATATGATTTCTTGATAGAAATATGAGTTACAGAATATAATGCAAATAAACGTTAAAGTCTCATCTTTAATCAATCTAATATTTTGACAAAAGTTAGTTTCTAACTTTAACTTTGAACGAAGGTTAGTATGATAATCATAACTTCAATATATCAAAATACAACTAGATGTTCATAAGGTTACAATAATGGCATAACAGCTAGAGGCATATAAAAACAATCCAACCTGGAGTTTGTTGTTCCTTTGAATGTGTTGGATCTGAGATCCCTCTATATCTATGATTGTAAGATATCCCTTCTCCTACAATCACTCTCAAAATAGTGATACAGTTTAAATATATATAAGTACATACCTATGGCAGCATCGATAGGCATTGGCACCATTCGGCAATGGCAGCAAGCAATGAAGAACCTTAAAACTTCAAAGGTGCTCCAACATGTAATCTAAAGGAAGTTGGAGATGTGCTAGGGTAAGGTGCACTAGATTATTCCCAACACTTCATAGAACCTTTCACTGCAACTGGTGTTGCAACTAGAACTGTAATTGGTGCTACGATTGGCACTGCAACTGGTGTTGCAACTAGAATGGTAACTAGTGCTACCATTGGCACTGCAACTGGTGTTTCAACTAGCACGAAGCAACTGGCATGAAGGAACTGGCACGAAGGAGTTGGCACTGCAACTGCAATTGGTACTGCAAACCTAGGGTTTTAAGAAGAAACGCTAATTTCTCAACTTCATAAATTTGCAGATCTGATACAGGGAAGAGATGTTCCCTACTTAGGAAACCTTCTTAGTGAGTTTAGTAAGTGCTCAACAATCTTGAAAATGGGGGAAACTAAGGATATTCCTTCCAACAATTAGAATATTACGAAGGAAACCAGCTCTTATTCCATGTTGAAATTTTGGTATGCTAGTTTAACCATAGACAATGTCACATCATTGTCACCCAACCATATAAATTCACATATGCCACCCCCGAGAACAGTAAACTTTACTTAGAATAATTATGGAAAGCCTACTCCAGAACCAACAGATAAACCCTAGATGCTAACTGCAGCAAAAAATCAAGACAAGTAGAGCGCTCCTTCTCCAAGGGTAGCACACAAGAGAGAGAGTCTCCATATCCACAGAACAAGTACCATACACAACTGCAGCAGTTGCAACTACACTACTCTCTCAAGGTGTGTTACATACTTAGCAAGAATATCACCAAGAGAATCACTAAGAGAATCACCAAGAGAATCACCAAGAATTCCACCAAGAGAATCACCAAGAGAGAGACCAAGACCAAGAGATAACCATGTGCCCTTATTCCTCCTGCCAGTTGTAGTTGCAGCTGCAAATACATCTCTCCACAAGACTTGTGTACTAACTGGTTATCCAAATGAGCTAAAACATCCTCTATTTATATTAATTTGTTTAGTGACTTTTCTGGCTGGGCCAACTTGAATGTCTGGTAATTATATTTTTTGTTTAACTTTTTCCTGTGGAGCCGACTTGTATCTCTAGAAAATAATATTCTAATATTATTTATTCTGCTAAGATGGCTTGTCTTATATGGTTTCCACACATTTTTCTAATGGCTCACTTGCTTATGGAATATTCTATTCTAATTCATAGGTTACACTTGGAGGTTAATACCTCCCGCAGCTACCAAAATATCAACATGGGAGAGATTGATGGGATGACCACAAGTGGATCAACATTGATCACTCGGAGAGGGATAGTTCATTATACCTTGAGGGTTGGAAAAGTTGAAGATGGAGATTTAGTTATTGAGGGTAGAGAAAAATGTTGGCCTGGAATATTCATCTTCTTGATGATGTCATTGTGGGAGACTTGTTCTTTGGCTAACTGTGCAGATATTTCTTTCAACAATTTTTCAATCTATTGGATTTGAGTGGGGGTACCCTCCTCATAGGTTTATTGGATGTTGTATGTCGGAATTTACTGTCCCAAGAGAGAGGTTTGGATGGAGATAATACCATGGTGGATTCTTCAACAATTGGGGTTGGACACAACGGAGGTGAAGGATCATGGTCAGACCTTGATTCAATGGTTATCTGGGATAGAATATGAGTGGTTGACAACATCTTTTTCTTTTTGGCTATGGTATTTTCCTCATCAAACCCACTTGCATTTGAAGAACGTTCAGAGGAGTGGGGATATTATGTACTCCTAGTCATTGTTACTATGTTATCGACCTTTGTTGTGTCCTTGGGATGATCTAGATAATTCTTTAAACTAATTTCAAATTCAAACTGTAGTTTCGAGAAGGGGGTTTGGTTTTTGGCTAGTCAATGTTCAACCACTGTGATAATGTTTTGTTCTGTAATACAAAATGGAAGTACAGGTTTTTATTTTCTTGTATCTGTACGAGGAAAGATGACTATATTATGGAGTTTACATGTAAAACAAAGATGATGTTCATACCTGGTGAATATTTGGGGTGGGATGTGGACTTGATCGGCTGACACATTAATAAATTGGGTGAACCATTTCTTGAACTCTTTAGAAAGGGCAGTATGTTTCTTGGCCTCCTTGGAATGATAGAGCGATAACAACTAGGGATCGAGAAATGAAAAGGAATTCACCATATCGATTCCAAATACGGGGGGTGGCTTCTAGAGAAACATGCCCAAAAATAAAAGGATTCAATTGTAATAAAACTCCTTCCCCTCATCCTAAGCCTTCAAGCAGTCCACAAAAAATTATTTAAAGAGGTAGGGGGACCAATTCATCTAATGACCATTAATGCAACACTCGGTAGCCAGAACAACCTTAATTGGATATTCTTCCTTTAGCAATTTAAGAATAAGTTTTCCTGCAATGAAATAAGTGGAAAAATGGATTGTCGAATCGTTTATTGCAAGAATGAGAATGTCATGTTTTCCTCTGTGAGAGTCGTATTTGGAATACACCTCCTCCAGTAGTGTATCTTTGGATTTAAGAATGTTGGTCGGATTAGCATCATAATTGGGAAAACCAAATATTTTGTGTATAATGGCTTGGTCGACAATATATGATTAGTCCAACCAAAGGTATCCCCCTTGCAATCTAGTGAGGAGGAACCAAACACATGATTGCACGGCGTCGACCAGGATGAAGCATGGAAAATTAAGAAGGGATAGTATCTCAAATCGCTTCAGGGGTATTTCTTAGTCTTGTATGATTGTTTTCTCTGTGCCATCATCTCCTCAGACGACCTCTGTGTATCATTCAAGATGGGTGGGGGTTGCAAATGTTGTAATCAGCACATTTGAGGAATGGTACTTTCCCGAATAGAAGGTCATCACTGAGGACGTCGCAAAGACGTACATGAGTGAGAAGAAGCATTTCTTTCATTTCCTTAGACTTTGTCTAGTGTTTATCTTGGCTAGATGAATCCATATTATGAGTGGTTGTAATGGGGGTGGAACTTGTTTCAGAATAGGATTGGGAGTGGAGATGGTGGTAGGGGCGGAGTAAGTACAACGCAGAGAAAAAGAAATAGTGAGGAAGTGGAAGGAGAGGGGGGGTTTTGAATCAAATGGAGTCATCAGAACACATGGTTGTTTACACATGCAGATTCGTTGTGCCATTTTTCCGTTGGGTTGGTTAGTACTCCACCCCAGTCCAACCATTGGGATTGACATGCTAGAATTCATGTTGGCATAGTTTCATTAATACCAAGTCCTATGTTAATTTTTTCAATAATTGTCGCTTTTATTTTGAATCGAGGAAATCATCCTCTTGCTAATGGTGTTAATGGGTCATCAGTTCCTTAATTATCTATAGCGAACATGTGAGGATGACAGGTCACTTTGACCATTGAGATTTCCACTCTATGGTCACCGCCAAATTTTCAAACTCAATTATGATATAGATGGAAGAACCCATGCACAATTTTACTGGGCAAAGGTGTGATACATGGTTCGAGGCACCTCGGTGGAAGTTGATTAATGGCGTAAATAGATGAAGCGTACCTAGGTAGGTCGCTATGTACCCTCATTCGGTTGTGATCGATCAGTGTCCACACAGGAGGTAGAATATTAGGCACAATAGGCTCTTGTAGGATCCATTGTCTAACCATTGTGTCGGCAATTGTGTTGGAGTCGTATGTATTATCAATGGGGTTGGGGAGCAAGTGTAAAGAGAAAAATCATTACAGGATATTGAAGGGCACCTATGTTTGTCGATATAAAGTTGGGGAATCAAGGAAATAGGGTGTTTCTTGGGAATACAGTGACAGTAATTCATATAGTGACCACACGCATTATGCCACTACTACACGATACAACGCCTTTCACAGGGGTAGGTCTATTGACGGATGTCAACATCTGGTTGAAATTATTCGCACATGATTTCTTTGATAGCTTCCCATTCACAACATGACTCTCGATGTGTAGCCCACCATCGCGTAGGAATCCCTATTAGTATTGTGTCTAGTGCATGAGGCCTTTGATGTTTAGGAATGCGTTGTATACACGCAATTAATGTGTCCACTGTATCCAACCCATCATATTGATAGGAGCGGAAGTCTTCAATGCTCTCTTCTACAGAGATATATGCACACCTCCTCGTTGATACTTCATATAGCTTATTATGCCACCTCTCCATGGAATCCTCAGAATCTATGTCATAAGACTATTGGGCCTCATAAATGTCATATTTTCATCCACCTTTCCCTTCATTATTCCTTACATTTCATCGTCCCATTAACCTTTTATCATACCATTTCCATACATACATGTGGGTTTCTCCTTATTATTTTCCATTGTATTCATTTTAGTATTATAAGTGAATTTATGATTAAATCTTAGAAAAATGACATATTTTCAT
>ML777564.1:2014242-2055420 GCA_009831015.1 Picea engelmannii | reverse complement strand
ATGTGAATATTTCAACAAAGTCAAATATTACCACCTAGCCTCAAATTCGAATTTCATCTTCAAGCTTTGAAGATTTGAAGAATATTTGGGACAATCATTCAAGCATATTCAAAGGAGAAGATCATGGAGATTTTGATAGGATACCTTATCTAAGTTATGAGTGGAGGATTTGAAGGAATAGGTTGAGAGAATAGTGGATCTATAATTATGAAACTCTTCAATACTTTCGTGTATATAAGAGAGTGCTCTCTCTTCATGAGAGGAGATTATTCATTATTGGGAGTTAGAGTTAGAGATCATGTAATTCATAATTTGGTCTTGTAATTAGGAGAAGGAGATTCTTAGCTTTGTTATTCTTTCGTGCTTTTTCATTTGACTCTTGTAATATAATTTGAGATTGATATATTGTGTGAGCTCACATATGTCATTTTTCGTTCAACTCTTCACATGTTGTATTGTTTTTCCCTTATGCAATTTCTTGCTTTCTTAGTTAGTATTTCGATGCTTTCCTAGATTAGTTTCATTTCAGCAATTTAGATTAGATTACTTCTACTTCAGTCCTGCATATATAGTGTGTGTGCTTCGTAAGCCTATGAACCTCGGATTGACAAATTAAATATTTGGGCAAATACTACAACGGAATTAAACGACAATATTTCCGCCTAACATTTTGGCGTTGTTGTCGGGGAAGCACGATGGATTGAAGTTTAGTTTGATTTCCTACAAGTGTGTCTGCATGTGTTGGTAAGGGGTCATAGAAGCTACTTGAGTGGAGACAACTCATGTTCTCCCTGCCAACTCTAGAGTGTGAATTTCAATTTATGCAAATTTCATTTTCCACAAGTGTGAATTTCAATTTTTGCAATTTTAATTTTTGCAACTGTGAAGAGTATGTGTTTCAACAAGAGTATTTTTCATGTGTTTTCTTTTTATTTTTATTTTTGATTTGGGTGCTATAAGAATCTTCTTTTTCAGCATGATTTAACAATGAGTGTTACCTTGGAACTACTCACTCATATCCTAGCAGATGTTGGGATCACCTCTTCCTTGGAAGAGGAGATCTTGACAAGGATTAAAGATTAAAATACTCTCCGGAAACAAATGAGGAATAAAGATCTGAAGAATCCTACGTATTAGATGATGAACAAACATCTGAATAGGAGATCAAGGAAGATGAAGAGGAGTTACAGCAAGATCTGAGCGAGGGAAACCACGCCTACGAAAGATATATTGAGCAATGGTTCCAAGTAAGCACTCAATTAGATAAATTTCATTTTTATTTAGTTAGTTTGTCGTTACAACAACAAAATTTGTTTCTTCATGTAAATTTCTATCTTTCATTTGAAAAATTGCACTTGAATATATTTGTGTTATTGTTGTGTGCTTGGATCCATTGGAATTTTGACTACACATAACTAATCTTTAAGTTTCAGTTAGCATAGAGTAGGTAGGTTAACGAATAAGACAACATTTTTGCTCTAATTTTTTTTAAATAAGTATGCTCTCCTCCGCGCTTCGTGCGATCGTGAGGATCAGAAAATAGGGATGATTTGGATTTCATGAATGAATGTTCTTGCAAACATTCTTAACAGTAAACACATTAAAACCAGAATTTTTCTATTCTGAAATAGCGCAAATTTTACATGTTGATATAGCAAAAAAAAAAAATTCAAGTTGTTACAACATGCTGATACAGTGCAAATTTTACATGTTGTTACAACATGCTGGTACAGCGACATTTTACATGCCTATTACAGCAAAAATTTACTTGCTAAAAATATGACGTTTTTTCTATAACAGTGATTGAACAATGTCACGCTAGCACTTTTGTTGTTTTTCATTTTCTGGATGAACTTTGTGTGTCGTTTTGTGATGGATTGAACCATGTCTTCTAGGTCCACCATATTTTCGCCTTATCTGAATAAAATCTGCAACAATGAAACAATACGATCATGATAATTGATGTCTTCACATTGTCTATATCTGTGCGTTTAAAGTGAATTGTTCTCAGGCCAAGAGGAGAAGTAAATAATAATTAAGCTAAAAATGTGAATAGGATTGACTGAATTGTGGCCACGCTCAAACCTGCAGCGATGCCATATCTAGCCTTCACCTTTTGAACCCTACAAATCGAACTATGAAACCATAGGTTCATCTTGATCGCCATGATTTGTCTCCATTCTTCTACCTTGATCAAAATTTGCAATTAGAACCTGGATATGAGATTAAAATCTGTTTTCTTTACTTTGTAGATCTTCCCTTATCATTTCCAAAATCTTGGTGATAAATTTTTATTTTTTTTAAATCTCAACAACAAAACAAATCTCGATAACCATTTTTGTTTTAGTGGCACTATAATCCGAGATGCCTGTAATATGGATTGATCATGGGAAGAAGATTCAATTGGTTTTAAGTCAATAAAATATCTCGTACAACCAAGATTGAATCATTTTATTTAATGAAATATGATGATCTGGCTCTATGTGCGACTTCATTTGCCAATAACTTCTTGGCCAATCAAAGTCAAATGGATCTTGGATCTCATTTTATCTGAAAAATCGGTGACTCTCTTCCTTTCTGAGATATAGTCCAAGTTTTAATTGAATTCCAGATATCCATGCACTCAATCCGGGATTCATAGTCATCAGTTTTTTTAGTTGTTGGTGGATGACAGAATTAAATCTCTCACTCAACTTTAATGCACCATCGCCACATTTATTTTTGAAGCATTTCTGCAAAGATCAGAGAGGATTTCAAGTTGCATTTCCTTCGGAAGTCTTTGAGTATTGGATCCATCCCAGTAGAAGCATAAACCAGGGCTATGGCACCGACAACTGAGGACAATGAGTCTTTGACGGGAAATCTTTCTGTTGTTCCAACTGTGGCTCATCCTACAGCCAAAGAAGCTTTAGAGGTGGCAGCTAACATTAAATATCATTTACAGTACTCTCCTCATTTTATGCCTTTAGATTTTGACCCTGAACAAGCATTTTATGCCACAGAAGAGAGTGTCCAATACTTCCTAATTCAACAGTGGAAAGAAACCTATGCACATTTTCACAGAGAGGACCCAAAGAAAACATATTATTTCCTATTAATGCTCTCAAATCTCTATTGAGTGTTGGTGGGCACCGAATTCCTTCGCTGCAAGGCCCAATCTGTCGTGACAAGATTTTCTTTTACGAACTTACAAAATAAGTATCGTCTATAGTGGTTTGCTTCAGTTCCTGTGCCAGACGTATGTTGCATCCGCATCTTGCTTATGGTTTTCAAAGGTATCTCTGGTGTATTAAACATTTATTTGTGAATGATCATGAGGCAATGATCTGAGAAGGCCAACACTTAGTTAGCTATGTGGCCATGAATGCCATTGTGATTCAAAATATTCTGAAAAAGTATGACAAAGTACATAGTTCATTCAATGGTCAGAACTTCAAGACAAAGTTACAGGTGAAGTGCATAGAGCTATTGAAGTCGCCATGGTTAATTGAATTGATTGTGTTTCATATCAATACAAGAGATTCGGAGCATCGATATATTGGTGAAATTTTTCCTGAATGCTCATGCGAATTTACTGGCAGTGATCCTATTATTAAATGCTCATTACATGATTCTGTGAAATTGGAGTTTAACTTGACATGCCCTATTTTGTCTGGATACAGTGTTTGATCCTGTTGCATTGGGATGTGGGCATGTTTTATGCAACATTTGTGCATGCACAGGGGCATCAATACCAACAATTGAAGGGTTGAAAGCGGCCAAATGCCCTGTATGCAGACAAATGGGAGTTTATGTCGATTCTGTTCATTTGACTGAGTCGGGCTTGCTGCTATGGACAATGCTACTAAAGAAATCTCCAACGATTGAAATAAAAAGGATGATCTGATTCCACCTAGTACATATGATAGCTTTTGAAATGGATGCAGTCACAATGGCGGTCTGTGTTTCATTGCTAGGTCACAGCAACCTTATCGTTCTGGATTCTTCCTAAAACTGGCTGCCTACCTCCCTCTCATACGTTCAATTCCAAGTGTGTCATCGACCATTGCATGTGCAACTTCACTTATCGTGTTGTTTTGTGGGTACGAGCAACTGGGTCATTCAATCTTTTAGTCTCTTTCACATCTTTAGATGGACTCCAAATCGTGGTTGATTCAAATGCATCGCTAGCAGTTCTGAACTAAATAATAAAACAATGGTATACGGACATTTGCATGCAGTGAAACTGTAAAATTCGTTCATGTTATATTTTTCTGGAACGGCAACCGATCAGTGTATTTTATTCCAAGTGATTCAGGAATCACATTCAATGTCATCACAAGAGACGCCATATTGAGTGGTTGTTATGATCAGGTTCGTGTGAATCTTCTTAATGGTGACATGGTAGGGCATACAGGCGATATAGAGGCAACAGTTGTTGCATGTAAGGCTGTTGATGAGGCTATAAAAATTATTCTTTATGCAAACCAACAAGTTGTTGGCATCTACTTTGGTGGCAACTGTCACGATTAATGAATATTGGGTCGTATGCCAAGGCTGGCTCGCATGGAAACGTGATCTGCGCATACCAATGGAATTTTACAGAACGGGAAACACTTACCTTGGGAACTCTAATATATCCAGTCTATTCTTATTTGTCTCTAACTCTTTCTCATATTCATTTTTATATTGCTCAAGGAAATAGAGACATTGTTCCTTCCCCATTGGCCTCGTGCCGATAAGCATCAATAGATCTAGAGAAAAACTTTAATACTTGGCGCTCATAATTTTTTGCTCGTTGAAAAGGAGAGACAGAGAGACGAGACATGTTTCCCAATAGATCAAGTATATAGACCTTCATGGGAAGAAGGTGGTTCCTAGCTCACACGTACATTTCATCTCCAGTGGTTTGCAGATAGCACAAATGGACCAGGTTGGTGAGATGAGAAGATAATTTTTTTCATAACATCTATGTGTTCTTGGAATTTCTAATTAACGTGTTTTTGTAGGCATTGTCTTTCAAGATCTAGTGTTGTGTTTTCTTACTGGTTGTCGCATAGACTTGTATGCCCTAATTATTCATGATTATGCAGAAAACTTATTCTTTTCTCATGGTGAATGCATTTCTTTTAATGCCTTTGAGTAAGAATGGATGTCAAACCTAATTTAAAATATATATATTTAAAATATATAAAGAAAGAAAAAATCATAGTGTTTTTGTTTCATTTTGGTATAAAACAAGATCACTGACAACAAACAAACATAAAAATTGCAAAAATATATAAAAATTGTAAATGGAAGTTTTAAAACATTCTTGACAACAATAATAAATACATGTTTTCATCTTTAACATTCATTTGTTTTTCTTAATTCACTTTGGTGGCAATCAATGACGAAGACAACAGGTATAATTGCATTAATTTTCTATCTCAATTAGCTCTCATTTGTACTTATCTCTTACATTTTATGTTTTGTGATGCTCTCACAAAGTTTTGATTGCAGGATTAGTACTAAAGACTGATTGCAGGAACAGGAAGCTCATTTTCCATGCCACAGGGACCTTCACGAGTCACAACATTTTTCAGAAAAACAAGTTTGCTAGACAGCTTGAAGGAGTTGCTACTCATCAGAAACATTTTGTTGATACACAGCAACATTTTTCTGATACACAGAAACTTTTTGCGCATCCTGATGTTTGTTTTTACATAGAAACATTTTGCCGATACATAGAAACTTTTTGTGCATCCTGATGTTTGTTGTTACACAACAACCATGCTGTGACACTATCCCATTTCTCCTTCAAAGCTCATTAGTCATCCTGGTGTTGAAGCCCATCTTCCATTGCCTTAACTTTCATGACTTCACACATGCCTATTCTTTTCTAAGTTGCATACATCATTTCCTTTATCTTTTTCAGTTCATTTTTGCCTTTCCAATTTTCCTTCTGAATAAAACAAACACCCTTTTTCCATGATTACATTGCCTTAATTTCCTTTCCATAAACACTGTTACTATTGAGATCTTTCATATAGTCATACCAATCTTTTTATAAACTCGCATTGACTGATGTGGGATTCCTTAAGGCCCACCTTTCAAAAATCTTGCCCCATCGACCTCAGCACCTTATCTGGGATATAGACTAGAGTTCCTTTTGAGTACCTTGAGGCTTGCATGCCTTAATGGAGAGCTCTATCGCTAGCAATCATGGGAATACAACAATGTCCCTTGATCGTTAGATCTTGCAAGTGGCTCGATATCAGCCCATCTATTCGCACTTCGCAAGATGTACTCGGTTACCTTGACACTCATTGACATCACTGGTGAGTTTGTCTCGCATTAGTTAACGGCATTCATCAATCACCGGTAATCCAATGATTTCTCTTCATGCTCGACATCGACACTGTTGAAGCTAGGTTTGAAAATTTTTCACCTTTAAAACTAAAACTTTTCTCTTTCGGGATTCGGTTTTTTGTAAGGTATAATCCTCACTATCAGTCCAAAAGACCGATATCGAAGTCCCAAAATGATTTCATTTCTTCATTATAACTAAAGACAAGAAGCTTAAATGTTATTAAAGTCTAGACGCACGTCTGTAAAGTAATTTAAATTGCAATAATTTAAAAACCCTAAAGGATTTAATTAACCATCTTTTTAACCTTTCGGGATTCAGGGTTTACTCAGAACAATATTTCTTCAATTCATTTTGAATCGCGAAATCTCGATTCCCGATTTCCTGAAAGAAGTGAAAATCAGTCTTAATCCCAATTAATTTAAAATTGTTCTCATCGCGATTTCTGGATTTGGGGTTTGGTGTTGACGTACCTCATGTAACCGCGATCCCCGAAACCCCGAAATGCGAAGTTGTGACTCAATATTGAAGTTAAGGTTTAAAATTGTTCTCATCGCGATTTTGGGATTCGGGGTTTGGTATTGACATACCTCATGTAACTATGATCCCCGAAACGCGAAGTCGCGACTCAATATTGAATTTTAAAGAGAACTAACTTCATTTTAAAAATACATTAAATGGTAATTAAACTTCTTAAGTACTTTCTTTTTGGCCTCCGTCAAAAGAAGTTTTTTGGAATGTTGATTTTAGAATTGTCGAAATATGACCACATTAATAATAGATAGACCATGATTTCTGCGACACAAATGCGTATCTCAGAGATATTCTCCGCATTAAAGGTATTAAATTCTTGATAGTTGCGTCAGTAATTTCACTATAAAATGAGTTAAAAGAAAGCTAGAGGTTTGTGTTTTGAAACTTATTCTCTCTTTTTCTATCAGAAACAGGATAATATAACCGAGCTTTCACACCTCTCTTCTGTGACAGGTTTTCTTTCCAATACAGAGTCATGGCGCCAAATAAGGGACCCAAGAAGAGTGAAGATACAACTGAGACTTCCAGCCCAGAGGTAGATGTCATATCATACACCACACCACATGCTATCGACTCAATTAAATCATGGAGATAGATTTATGAAAATCTGGACTGCGAGATGAAAAATTCCCCTAGCGATTCTGAGAATCACCTTCAGGACATAGCAGAATAAAAGCTTCACAAAATTGCAACACGCCCACAGCTCATGCTGTACAATGACATGGTCAGTTGGGCCTTGGACAAAGTTGATATTCTGACGAGAATCATTTTAAATGATCAAGGAGCCATTATCGGCTCATTCAGACCTGAACATATCCAGGTTATGTGCAAACTCTCACCTAATCCTAATTTCATTTACAATGTCGAATTTATAGCTGAATTCTAGAGAAAGGAATGCGCTAAGGCAGACCAAACTTACCCTCATTTAATCAAAGGTTGGTGGAGATGTCCATCAAAATTTAGGGCCAACACCCACGGAATTTATGCCACAGCCTCTTTGAATGAGTACATGGTTTATGTAGCCATGATGTTGTGCAGACTTTTCGGCAAAAAGAATCCATGTCATTTCCCCGCAGAATGGGTGCCCTTTCTAGAAGAAGCATCAGAAGGGTACAGTTTCAACTGGGACAAGATTTTATCTGATAATTTAGCCAAAGATATTTTGGATTACAAAGATGCAAGAGCCTGAGGTCAACCAGTGGCCTTCTACATGTCAATGTACCTCATGGACGCAAATTGTTTTATGAATCCATTTCCCTTGATGAATTGGATTTGGAACATAACCTACCCTGAACCCATTCACGAATATCACTCTGAGTTGTGGGAAGAAAATGCAAAAAAATTGTTTTACGAAATTTTCCATTTCGTGGTGATACCCATGCATAAAATGTTTTTCAGTTGTGACCCTCCTCACATTTCTGAAGCAGTTTCAAATAACCTCAAGCAAATAGCAGACTGGTTCATTGAAGAAAGCTTATCCTACATCAGGGTTTATGGGTGCTCAATTCCCCCTCACATGCTTCCAAAATTTCTTCTGGATAGACTATTGTGTAGGGAAGTGGCACACGAAATAATAAAAGGCGATATTGGAATAGAGCTAAAGGCAGCTCAAAAGAAGTCCTGGCCCATCTTCCCTGTGCACATCGGGAAATTTTCATTATTAAATTTGGGACATTCTAGGGTGGAAGCAAAGGCACTCGAAGAAATTAAATCGTTAAATATTGAGTACAAAAGGCATGACCCTTATCAATTAGTGAATAAACACTTGATACACTGCAATATGAAAGCCTATGAACATGAGTATTCCCCTTGGGACAACGTGTTCAAAGGGACCAAATCTTATAATGAAGTGTTGGAAAGAGTACAGACATTGTCATCTGACCTACAAGTCAGCTTTTGGACCTTTCAAAAGCATCGACGGAGTGGTCTACCCCAAGTAATTCAAGGGGAAGAAATTACCCTCCCCCAGGAGCAAGAAAGCATTCCACCAAGTTTCAAGCAGGAAAGCGTTCCACCAGGTTTCGAGCTAGAAGCACAAAAAAAGGAAAATCCTGAAAAGGCCCTACAGCATGCGAAAAGGCCTCCACCAAGAAAAAATACCAAAGAAGAGAAAAGGTCAAGGAGACCTCCCAAGTCTGGTAAGCCTACTCCCACTTCATCACGAAAGGTTGATGTCAACACGCCTAAGGTGACAGGAGGGAAAGGATCTATGGATATAAGGAGTCCCATATTCTCCTTAACTCCCTTACAGTCCACTTTTGGACTGCCACAGTTGGGAGCTCTTTTTGTTGATGACCTTACCTCCATTCCCATAGATGAGATTCCTCCTTCCAATTATTTCTTCAGTAGAGAAAGGAAGGTCATCTTGAAACAAGAGATGCATAAGAAGGAGGGGAACATGGTTAAAAAGAATAAAGTCATGATAGACAAACAACATTTGGAGGAAGAAGATTTTGCTATAGAGGTAGCAGGTTCCATGGGAGCCATGGCAACAACAAACTTTTTTACCGTGGGAAAAATCATAACAAGGATAAAGAAGAGTGATGAAATCATAGCACAATTGAAAGAGAAATTAAAGAATGTTGAGGAAAGCATTAGAGAAGAAATGAGTAAAAGTTTGGAGCAGACAAGGGTTGTCGAAAGGTTAGAGGTTCAATCGCTCAAAATGACTTTGGACGAAATGAGCCAGGAAATACAAACAAATCAGCTATAGATTACTCAGTAAAATGAGCATGCAAAAAAGTTTCAGGCTAGATTAATATCAATGGAAGATCAGATTATAGAATTAAAAGCTTTCCAGGGCCAGCCACTGGAAGTGCAATTTAAAATAGAAATTGAACAGCGGAAATTGATTTCCAAGATAGAAATTATTCAAAATTACTTTCAAGAAGTAGATAATGCTTTTGAAAATATTATCCTAAGAGAAAAAGAAGCCAAAGCAGTGAGGGTTACTCTCCAAAAGGCAATTATATATTCGACAGGTGAAGAGGTATCCAAAACTATGAAAGTATCATCCACAGAGCAAATCATAGGCGACATCATGCTCAAGCTATAGGAAACCAACATAATTGAAAGCAAAAGAATAGCCAAAGAAATCAGAGATGACTATGAAGAAGTTTTTGATCTTATAGACAAAGGGTCATTAAATATTGGAAAAGGACAGTGTACAGGACTTGACAGATCAATATTGTAAGACATCAATTAAATTTTAGGGAAAATTTGAGTGAAATCCAAATGGGAATTTCACAACTAAGAAAAATCGATGTCACCCTAGTGGACAGGTTGTAAGTTGAGCCAAATTTAAAGTTGCAGACAATAAAAATTATAGATAAAGGAGTGCATGATCGACTTTCTAAGATTCAGAGAAAGGTTTATTTGTTCGAAGCAAGAGATTTTCCAGAACCCCCAAGAAATTTTACACAGTTCCTAGAGAAATGTATTAAATGTATCGAATCAAAAGGAGAGTCATCGGCAAAGTAAAAGAATTATTTGGAAGGGATTTTACTTCCCAGAAAATGGAAAAATGAAGAAAATCATGAAAACAGTTTTGGATCTACTTTTTAACAAATAATTAGTCTCTAAGAATTAGGAACTCACCAACCATCCTAAGATTGGTGGTTTTTGTATAAATGTAATTTTTGAAGACTAAGAAAAGTATTTTTTCTGGAGGGATTGTAAAGAGATAACTTCGTTTTGCCTGAATTAATACAATATAGATTGAAGATTCCATATTTGGTCAAGCCTGAGTTATGTGTTTCTCTGTCATTCTATTTTTTATTCCATACTTTCGTTTGAAGTGTTTCATGTGGTAATTTCTATTATAGTAATTAAAACAGTCAGATTACCTAATCGTTTGCAGTTTTTCATATGTATCATCTTTCAGCGGATATAAGAACTATGAATGTTTTAGGACTCTGAAACTGTATGCTTCTGCAAAGTTATCATATGTTTTCTTGTATTAACTTAAAATGAGATTCTTCTTAAATTGATGCCTCATTTTCGTTATACAACTACATGTTTTCTTTTTCTTCATTTCGTCCACTGTCTCCTTTAAAATTTAACTCAAATACTAGAAAAGGATTTTATGTCTGTTATATTATTAATTCATAGATTGGAAATTCTATTTTTATAATTTTGAACCAGAAATTTGCAACCCTCAAAAATATTCTTGATTTACAAAAAAGAAACCCTCAGCTTTCATGACTGTTTCAGTTACCAGATAGCCCAATATAGAACCCGGTCTATCAGATCAAACAAGCATTGCGTTAAACCTATTCAATACCATCTTACAAATAGAAAATACATGGATGGAACTTGAAAGATCATGGGCTGCAATTGAAAGGGATATTAGCATTCAAGAATAATGGGAAGCTAGACAAAGACAGTTCAGGAATCAACCGTGATCTCGGTTTCCTTTTAAAAAAAAATCTTTTTTACCGATTAATTATCTCTACCTTTTTTGGATGCCTTGATGGTATACTTTAGAGCTTTAAAGTATAAACTCAGGAACAACATATTTTTGGTGTCGTTGTCGGGGAACGAAGAAACGAATCTTTTCCCTGGGAAGAACAACATTGACACTTTCTTTCTTTGATAGTGAACAAATATCGAAAAACCTTCTAAGGCTAATTTTATCTTTCACTTGGAGACTCCACATTTTTTAAACTGGCTTCTACCCAAAAGAATACCAGAAAGAACCCGGACGACAAGTAGACTTCGCTAGTTTTTTATCTAGAAAAAAATTTAAAATCAAGAAGATCTCTTAGACAAATCATTTCACCAACACATGTCATCTGTCGACCAAATTATTCACGGTTGAAAGTCAGACAAACACTTGAGAGATCCCTCTCCCTCCCCCTGTCGATCGATACGCACTCTTTTCCCAAAGTCCACACTCCTACTATTGAACGCTTCGATGAATGTCCTATGTATCTTGATTTAAACCCTGTCAATTATCCAATATATTCATCTTACAAGCCTGGAGAAACAAGTTCTCTTCTTCTTGGGCCTTCTTTTTCCAATTTCCTGTGCTTTGACGATCATTTCCCCACAACCTTCCTGTCACATTCAAGTACAACCCCAGTTTCAATCTCAAATCTATCAATGGTTGCACACGAAGGTGCGGGGGTTGGAGGCGGTGTTGTAGGTGGTGCCGCAGGAAGCCAAGTACCGCTCCCTAGAATTTTTGCTAAGGTGGCTGCCAGATACGCCCCTCTTGTCCTCTAGGTTCCCCTACTTGACCTTCCAAATAATTACATGAAAAGTATCCCAAAATTTACAAGGGAAGGCAATTTAACTACACAAGAGCACATCAATTTCTTTGACCAATTCGTCGATATCCTAGGACTCGAACACGAAGATGTCTACTCCAGACTTTCAATACAAACTTTTGAAGGGTAGGTCAGAACCTAGTTCATAGGCTTAGTAGCGGGATCTTTAAGGTCATACGATGAACTCGAAAGTGCTTTCATCAGGAAATGGGGGGAAAGAAAAGATCACCTCTATTATCTGACGGAGTTCGAGGCTCTTAGAAAGAAAAATTCAGAATCAATTCTCGAATTCACCCAAAGATTTAATAAATTGTACAATAAAATTCCCAATGAGGTCAAACCTTCTCAGCCTGCAGCGAAAGTAACTTTCGCTAGAGCATTCGACCCCGATTTTGCCTTACTATTGAGAGAAAGGAGATCAATAGACCTCACCAAGATGCAAGACGATGCCCTAGAAATCAAACCCAACATGATGTCTTCAGGAAAGCTAAAAGCCAAAACAGAGGTTGGGAACAAAGAAACAGAAGATACAGAGAGCAAGGAGGATCTTCAGGGTCAGGAAGATCTTCGGGAGACAAAATGAATGACATGGCTAGGATAATTAAAGAATTGTCCAATAAGATTTCGAAAATGGAATTATAGCAGACTAGAAATGACCATTTTCCCAGAAAGGATTTCAGAAGGAATCATAATCCTCAAGTCCCACAAAGACAGATTAAGAATGAGGATCAGAAAATCCCAACCCCTTGTAAGAGTGAAAACTTCATTGGAGAGGAAGACTTAGAAGATTTTGACGAATTATAGGAAGATACAAACAATCTGGGTGATGGTGAGCCACAACCCTATTTATCAAGACAAGATTATGAAAAAATCCTAAATAAAGAAAATAGTTCGGAAAATGACCTAAACGATATTATTTCTGAAGTTTTGACCTACCAGGGTATTGTTGATGGTATAATGGTAGATCTTCAATAGAAGTACAATCTAAGGCCTAGAAACAAGAGTGTTACAATCACCAAAAAGAAGAAGATCTTGCTAAGGAGCGAGGCAGACGAGATAGTTTCAAAAGATGTTTAAAAACAGATTGTAAAAATCGACCAAATAGATACACAGCCTACCAAAACTAAGGTAGTTGAAACACTCGCAATCAAAACACCGAAAGTGAAAGTTCTCGCAACCGAAACAAAACCTTCACCACAAAAGAAAGTTGATAAGAAGGGAGTCGAAGCCCAAAACGTCGAGAATGACAAAATTGTGGGAAATTTCAATCTGGAAAACGAAATCAATAAAATCAAGATCCCCATACCTCTTGTCGAGCTGGAAAAAAATCCAGCGTACAGAAAACAAATTGCCAAATTGATTAGTTTTTCAGAAGATGAAATCCAAGCCGACGTCATTAACTTAGAAGACGACAAGCCGAACATAGTTTTTGGCCCTCATTTCGAAGGCGACAAAGACATCGTTGCTCCCTTCTATATCATGTTAACCTTGTTCAACCAACTACTCCATAATTGTATGCTTGATTCTGGAGCATCCCACAACGTAATGCCTAAATCCATTATGGATAAATTGGGTCTCGAAATTACTAGGCCTTATTGGAGATTTATATTCTTTCGATTCTATAAAAGTTAAATGTATAGGCATGATTAAAGACTTGGTGGTGAGTCTGGCTCAAATACCAGCGAAAAGCATTCTCATGGACGTAGTGGTCACCAATATCCCTATGAAATATGGTATGTTGTTATCTATATCTTGGGGTGCCAAGCTTGGGAGTTCCCTCCAGCTTGACATGACATATGCTACGATCCCAATTTTTGGAGGATAGTTCACATGCCTGTAAAGAGAGACCAGGTTAGCGTTCATGGTAAGTGATCCGCGCAACCCAAATAATCACCATGTATATATTGTTGATCAGGATCTAGGTAATTGTGTTTTATCCATTGACAATGATTTTTTTTTAGGCGTAGAGGAAAGTTGTACAGAAGAAAAAAAAAAAAAAAAAAATGTATATAGCACTAGTGTGTGGAAGATGTTTTTCGATGGTGCTTCATCTTACCTTGGAGCCAGAGCAGGGGCACTCCTTGTGGCCCCTGATAATCAATTTGTAATCCCTTTTTCCTATAGACTTCAGTGGAATGTGGACCACACTAATAACGTATGCGAGTATGAAGCCTTAGTATTAGGGTTGGAAGTCGCTAGGAGAATGAAAATAAAAAACCTTGAAATATTTGGTGATGTCGAGCTAATCGTAAAACAGGTAAACTGACAGTACCAGTTCAAACATCCTAGGCTGAGGTCTTACAAGAATTGCGTCTAGGATCTGATCGAAAATTTCTTCTCCTCTGTCAAAGTCCACTACATTCCAAGAAATGAAAACCAACAAGCCGATGCGTTAGCCAAAGCAGCCTCAACCTTCACACCTCCCACCTCTTTCAAACTAAAATATCATATACAAATGAGACATCAACCTTTCATACCCAATAACATTCAACACTGGCAAGTTTTTTAGGATGACAAACAACTGCGTAAATTTTTAGAATCGGTAGATGAATTTGCCGAAAATAATGCCGACCAAGAAAACCAAAATGATCCTGTTTGGATCATGCAGGAAGGGGAAGACCCTTAGGAATTTCACGATAAAATCACCAATCATCGTATGCTTGTTCTAAAAAATAATCAGATCCCCAAGGGCCTAATTCCCTTGGAAAGGTTATTTAATCAAGATGATATCCCTTTAAGATCCACCTTACAACCGCAACCTGAAGAGGTTGAGGACTGTGACATAGGTGCCAAAGAAACCCTCGGTTGGTGAAACTATCCAAATACCTGCCCCCAGAAACCAAAAGTAAATACGTTGAGTTTCTTAGAAAGTATAAATATGTTTTCACTTGGTCTTATGACGAATTGAGAACTTACGATACTTCTATAATTGAACATAAAATTCCTCTGAAACCTGGTGTCAAACCTTTTAAATAGAAACTCAGACAGATAAACCCTATCCTACTACCATTAATTGAAAAGGAAGTCAAAAAATGCTTGGACGCTAAAATCATCATCCCACTAAGATATTTCGAGTGGGTGGCTAATTTAGTCCCAGTAAGAAAGAAAAATGGTGAAATCAGATTGTGTGTCGATTTTAGAAACCTGAACCGATCATCACTCAAAGATAATTATCCATTGCCTAAGATGGACCACGTTTTAGAGAGAGTAGTTGGAGCTAACAGAATGTCAATGATTAATGGTTTTTCAAGTTACAATCAGATCGCAGTACACCATGATGATAAGGAAAAAACAGCTTTCACTACCCCTTGGGGTAACTTTATGTACGATAAAATGCTTTCGGTTTGATGAACGCAGGGGCAAACTTCCAGCAAGCCATGGACATCGCCTTCATGGGTGAGAAAGATAAATTTTTTGTTATCTATATCGATGATCTGGTCGTTTTTCAAAATCTAATACGGAACATCTGGTGCACCTAAAGCAAACTTTTGAGAAATGTCATAAGTTCGGTTTGTCCCTCATCCCAAAAAATCTCATTTCTCTATGCAAGAAGGTAAGCTATTAGGTCATGTAGTGTCAAAATATGGAATCAAAATCGATCCTAAAATAATTGAGGCTATAGATACTATAAATATCCCTAGAAATGTAAAAGAAATCCAATCCTTCCTAGGTAAAATAAATTTCTTGAGAAGATTTATCCCTAACTTCGTTGAAATTGTGAAGTTGATCACCAATATGTTGAAAAAGAACAATGAGATGAAGTGGACAAGTGAAGCCAAAGCATCTTTTCAACGAATCAAAAAAGTTATCAGCGAAGCGCCAGTCTTAGCAAGTCCTGATTACACAAAAGAATTTTTTATTTTTTCTTTCACTTCAGAACACACTATCGCGGCTGTATTGTTACAGAAAAACGAAGAAGGCTTTGAACAACCCATTGCTTTTTTCAGTAAAAGTATGAGAGACGTTGAGTTGAAATATAATATACTAGAAAAACAATATTACGCAATGGTAAAGGCTCTCAAAGCTTTCAGAATGTACGTATTACATTCAAAGATCATAGCCTATGTTCCTACCAGCTTAGTCAAAGACATACTGGTTCATCCAGATAGTGATGGGAGAAGAGGCAGATGGTTAGCTAAGATTCTGGAGTTCGATATTGAAGTCAAACCAACAAAACACATTAAAGGCCAAGGTCTGGCTAAATTGTTGGCCGAATCCAACTTGCAGGCACTTGGAATAAATCAGCTACAAGAAGATGAGGGTTCTCTAGAGATAGATGAACTCGATTTCGCTACTCCTACGGTTGAGATAGAATACAGGTTTTCTTCTTCATCTTGGTATCATGATATTGTTTCCTATCTATTGACTCTTCAATGTCCCAGTGAATTAACCCCATCTAAAGCTAGGACACTGAAGCTGCATGCCATAAAATATTGTATTATAGACGAAAAACTATTTTGGAAGGACCCCCCTAGGTTTTTTGCTAAGCTTCTTGGTCGAGATCGAAACCGACAAGGTTATAGATGAATTCCATGAAGGAGTGTGTGGAGGACACCACACTTGGCAAGCTATAGCTTAGAAAATATTAAGACCTAGATATTATTGGCCCAAACTTTTCACAAATGTAAATACTAAAGTTCGAGCTTGTGTTCCCTGTCAGTTGTTTACAGGTAAACAGAAAGTGCCAGCTTTGCCTCTAATTCCAATTAAAACCGAAGCCCCTTTTCAGCAGTGGGGTCTTGATTTTATCGGAGAGATTCACCCACATTATAGTACTCAGCACAGGTGGATTCTAACCACAACGGACTATTTTTCCAAGTGGGTGGAAGTTATTCCCATGAGAAACGCGACCAACACAGTTGTAATCAACTTCCTAGAAGAAAACATTTTATCCAGATTCGGTTGTCCCCGAAAAATAGTCACCGACAATGCACAAGCATTCAAATCGATGGCTATGGTAAGATTTTGTCAAAACTTAGCATCATATTAGGACACTCCACAGCTTATTATCCATAGGGAAACAGTTTAGCTGAATCATCTAACAAAAGTCTGACAACTATGATAAAAAAAAATATTGACTGACAACAAGAAGACATGGCATATTCATTTGAAATACGCTCTATGGGCTAACAGGATAAGTACCAAAAGGGCAATCGGAATGTTCCCTTTTCAGATAGTATATGGCACTGATGTTATCTTGCCGATCGATCTTGCTCTCCCGGTAATGAAAATTTGGCAAGATTCGAACGAAGAACCTACAACATTACCAGAAGAGCAAACCAGTTGGTCGAAGTTCAGCAAAATAGGATTGAAGTTAACAAAAAGTTGTTGAGATATCAGGCTAAGATGAAGGCT
This sequence comes from Picea engelmannii, assembly GCA_009831015.1. Lineage (NCBI taxonomy): Eukaryota > Viridiplantae > Streptophyta > Pinopsida > Pinales > Pinaceae > Picea > Picea engelmannii. Next base: position 2,037,933 of record ML777564.1, on the reverse strand, counting down.
TTGTTTGATCAGAAGGCTAAGGATAGAGATTTCCTCCCTGGATATATAGTATTAAAATGGGAATCCAGAAGAGAATATGTTGGCAAACACGGAAAATTCAAGTCAATCTAGTCCGGCCCTTATAGAGTCTCAGCCTCAAAAGGAGAAAATGTTTTTTCATTAGAAAATTTAAATGGAGATATTCTAAGCACCCTTGTAAATGAGTGATATCTTAAACACTACATGCAGTAATATGTTTTCGAACTTTCATTGTATATACTAGTTTGTTTTCACATTTTCTTTATAGTAACATTGCTTTCGTTAAAAATAAAATAAAAATAAAAATAAATTTAGATTTTTCAGAGAATGCAAATACAAAGCAGTTCAAATCTAGCAATTCTCAAAGCTAGTATGAGTGTGTCTGACAGTTATCAGTTGTTCGCAGAAAAAGCGTCAGGACTCAAGAGACCAATTATACTACAGGGGTAATTTGCATGGATAACCCTGATAAATACTTGCTTAAAAGGTAATGAGGAAACAATCTTCTAGCTGTAAGTATGACAAACTTTTAAGGTATGAACTCTGACCCGAGAACATGAATTAAAAAATTCCTAAGAGGTACAAGTCAACGAGTTGCTGATTTTTCATATATAAAAAATAAATAAATAAAAACTTAAGAAAGAAAAAAAAAAGGGGGAATAAAATTTTATATAAATAAAATGATTAATACTCGTTAGCACTTCCAAGTTTCGATGTTCTCTCACCTTTCCACTTCGATCACTATCAAGCTTACTCTTCACGAAATCTTATTTTTTCTCCCTTTAAGTCTCATCTTAATTTTAGAAATGTTCAAACTAACTTTCGAAGCAAAGATAGGAAAAATCCTCTATTTTTCCTAAGCCTTGGCTGAACCGAAAGTATGTCTGGGCTAATCTTGACATTTTTAGTCTTTCTACCAGAAATAAAAAAAGATCGTTTTTTCTCAAGTGAAGTCCCGAATATAAAAAAAAGGGGGGGCAGGGGGGGGGGGGTTAATAAATTTTCCCTGAGATTCTTCATAAAGTTAGAGAGTCTGAGGGCCAAAAGTAGATCAATCCAGAGCTTTTTAATAAGTTGATAGACCTTTGCAAAAAAAAAAATCTTGATTATGTTACACTTATTGATTGCCCCCACTTCATAACAAATATGTATAGAAAGATATGGTGAAAGGAAATTCGTTATCGATTGCCCCCATCTAACATAAAGAGGTGGTGAAAGGAAATTCATTATCGATTGCCCCCATCTAATTTAAAGAGATGATGAAAGGAAATTCATTATATGATTGCCCTCATCTTAGCATTTAAATGTTAAATTTAATGAAGTGGTGAAAGGAAATTCAATGTGGAAAATCCGATAACTTCACCGGGGTACTGAACAGGCCCACTAGCAGTGAAGCAATGTCTCCATAATAGACAAGGCTGTTATACACAATTTGCAAAAGGCTCTTGTATTTTTCTTCTCTCGGCCAGATTACACTAAGATTATGGAATTCCATATTATACTCTAAGAGTCTCTCGAAGCGAATACGATCAAATAAAAACTGGTAGAACCACTAATATTTTTTTGATTATCTTGCACAAGTCTGAGGTTGGTTTTAGAAAGTGAAATCCAAGTGATCCTATCTCGATATTGTCAAATGATTTGGTTTGGAAAATTTTCCGAAGTTAAGGTTGGGATCTTTATCCCCTTAGTAGTTTTTGCAACTATGTCTCACAGACCGAAATGACTGACCCCATTTACCTAATAAAAGGCACTAAGTCTGCATGTTCTCCTCGTCCCGCAAGGAGACGAGGTCCCCAATTGAAGCCTATGTTGAAGCTAGGTTTGAAAAAATTTCACCTTTAAAACTAAAACTTTTCTCTTTCGGGATTCGGTTTTTTGTAAGGTATAATCCTTGCTATCAATCCAAAAGACTGATACCGAAGTCCTGAAATTATTTCATTTCTTCATTATAACTAAAGAAAAGAAGCTCAAATGTTATTAAAGTCTCTACGCACGTCCGTAAAGAACTTTAAATCCCGATAAATTAAAAACCCTAAAGGATTTAATTAACCATCTTTTTAACCTTTCGGGATTCGAGGTTTACTCAGAACAATATTTCTTCAATACATTTTGAATCACGAAATCTCAATTCTCGATTTCCTGAAAGAAGTGAAAATCAGTCTTAATCCCAATTAATTTAAAAAAATTCTCATCGCGATTTCAGGATTCGGGGTTTGGTGTTGACGTACCTCATGTAACCTTGATCCCCGAAACCCCGAAACGTGAAGTCACGACTCAATATTGAAGTTATGGTTTAAAATTGTTCTCATCGCGATTTCGGGATTCGGGGTTTGGTGTTGACATACTTCATGTAACCGCGATCCATGAAACCCCAAAACGTGAAATCGCGACTCAATATTGAATTTTAAAGAGAACTAACTTCATTTTAAAAATACATTAAATGGTAATTAAACTTCTTAAGTACTTTCTTTTCAGCCTTCGTCAAAAGAAGTTTTTGGAATGTTGATTTTAGAATTGTCGAAATACGACCACATTAATAATAGATAGATCGTGATTTATGTGACACAAATGCGTATCTCAGAGATATTGTCCGCATTAAAGGTACTAAATTTTTGACAGCTACGTCAGTACTTTCACCATAAAATGAGTTAAAATAAATCTAGAGGTCTGTGTTTTGAAACTTATTCTCGCTTTTTCTATCAGAAACGGGATAATACAGTCGATCTTTCACACCTCTCTTCTGTGACAAGATTTCTTTCCAATACAGAGTCATGGCACCAAAGAAGGGACCCAATAAGAGTGAAGATACAGCTGAGACATCCATCCCAAAGGGAGATGTCATATCAGACACCACACCACATGCTATCGACTCAATTAAATCATGGAGACAGATTTATGAAAATCTAGACTGCGAGATGAAAAATTCCTCTAGCGATTTTGAGAATCACCTTCGGGACATAGCAGAATCAGAGCTTCACAAAATTGCAACACGCCCACGACTCATGTCGTACAACGACATGGTCAGTTGGGCCTTGGAAAAAGTTGATATTCCAACGAGAAACATTTTAAATGATCAAGGAGCCATTATCAGCTCATTCAGACCTGGACATATCCAGGTTATGTACAAACTCTCACCTAATCCTAATTTCATTTACAATGTTGAATTTATAGCTTAATTCCAGAGAAAGGAATGCACTGAGGCAGACCAAACTTACCCTGATTTAGTCAAAGGTTGGTGGAGATGTCCATCAAAATTTAGGGCCGACACCCATGGAATTTATGCCACAGCCTCTTTGAATGAGTACATGGTTTATGTAGCCATGATGTTGTGAAGACTTTTTGGCAAAACAATCCCTATCATTTCCCTGCAAAATGGGTGCCCTTTATAGAAGAAGCATCAGAAGGGTACAGTTTCAACTGGGACAAGATTTTATCTGATAATTTAGCCAAAGAAATTTTGGATCACAGAGCTGCAAGAGCCCGAGGTCAACCAGTGGCCTTCTACATGTTAGCGTACCTCATGGACGCAATTTTTTTTATCACTCCATTTCCCCTGATGAATTGGAGTTGGAAAATAACCTGCCCTGAACCCATTCATGAATATCACTCCGAGTTGTGGGAAGAAAATGCAAAAGAGTCGTTTTACGAAATTTTCCATTTCGTAGTGATACCCATGCATAAAAAAAAATTCGGTTGTGACCCTCCTCACATTTATGAAGCAGTTTCAAATAACCTCAAGCAAATAGCAGACTGGTCCATTGAAGAAAGCTTCTCCTACATCAGGGTTTATGGGTGCTCAATTCCCCCTCGTGCGCTTCCAAAATTTCTTCCAGATAGACTAGTGTGTAGGGAAGTGGCACACCAAATAATAAAAGGCGGTATTGGAATAGAGCTAAAGGCAACTCAAAAGAATTCCTGGCCCATCTTCCCTGTGCACATCGGAAAATTTTCATTATTAAATTTGGGACATTCTAGGGTGGAAGCAGAGGCACTCGAAGAAATTAAACTGGTAAATATTGAGTACAAAAGGCATGACCCTTATCAATTAGTGAATAAACACTTGATACACTACAATATTGAAGCCTATGAACATGAGGAGTCCCCTTGGGACGACATTTTCAAAGGGACCAAATCTTATAAAGAAGTGTTGGAAAGAGTACATACACTGTCGTCTGACCTGCAAGTCAGCTTTCGGACCTTTCAGAAGCATCGAAGAAGTGGTCTGCCCCAAGTACTTCAAGGGGAAGAAATTACCCTCCCCTGGGAGCAAGAAATTGTTCCACCAGGTTTCAAGCAGGAAAACATTCCACCAGGTTTCGAGCAGGAAGCACAAAAAAAGGAAAATCCTGAAAAGGCCTACAGGATGCGGAAAGGCCTCCACCAAGCAAAAATACCAAAGCAGAGAAAAGGTCAGGGAGACCTCACAAGTCTGGTAAGCCTACTCCCACTTCATCACCAAAGGTTGATGTCAACACACCTAAGGCGACAGGAGGGAAAGGATCTACGAATCTAGGGGGTCCCATAGCCTCCTTAACTCCCTTATAGTCCACTTTTGGACTGCCACAGTCGGGAGCTCTTTTTGTTGATGACCTTACCTCCATTCCCATAGATGAGATTCCTACTTCCGATTATTTCTTTAGTAGAAAAAGGAAGGTCGTCTTAAAACAGGAGATGCATAAGAAGGAGGGGAGCAAGGTTAAAAAGAATAAAGTCCTGATAGACGGACAACATTTGGAGGAAGAAGATTTCGCTACAGAGGTAGCAGGTTCCATGGGAGCCATGGCAAAAAAAAACTTTTTTACAGTGGGAAAAATCATAACAAGGATAAATAAGAGTGATGAAATCATATCACAATTGCGAGAGCAATTAAAGAATGTTGAGGAAAGCATTAGATAAGAAATGAGTAAAATTTTGGAGCAGACAAGGGTTGCCAAAAGGTTAGAGGTTCAATCGCTCAAAACGACTTTGGACAAAATGAGCCAGGAAATACAAACAAATCAGCTACAGTTTACTCAGCAAAAGGAGCATGTGGAACAGTTGCAGTCTAGATTAATATCAATGTAAGATCAGATTATAAGAACTATGAACGTTTTAGGACTCTGAAACTTTATGCTTCTGCAAAGTTATCGTCATTTTTCTTGTATTAACTTAAAATGATATTCTTCTTAAATTGATGCCTCATTTTCGTTATACAACTACATGTTTCCTTTTTCTTCATTCTGTCCACTATCTCCTTTAAAATTTAACTCAGATACTAGAAAAGGCCTTTATTTCTATTATATTATTAATTCATAGATTTGAAGTTCTATTTTTATAATTTTGAACCAGAAATTTGCAACCCTCGAAAATATTCTTGATTTACAAAAAAGAAACCCTCAACTTTCATGACTGTTCCAATTACCAGACAGCCCAATATAGAACCTGGTCTATCAGATCAAACAAGCATTGTGTTAAACCTATTCAATACCATCATACAAACAACAAATACACGAGTAGAACTTGAAAGATCATGGGCTACAATTGAAAGGGATATTAGCATTCAAGAACAATGGGAAGCTAGACAGAGACAGTTAAGGAATCAACCGTGATCTCAGTTTCCTTTTAAAAAAATTTCCTTTTTACCGATTAATTATCTCTACCTTTTTTGGATGCCTTGATGGTATACTTTAGAGCCTTAAAGTATAAACTTAGGAACAACAGATACATTCATTCGCATGATGAGAATTGTACCATTGGTTTTGTAGTGGGTGAAGACTATACACTTTTTCATGATCCCCTCAGCAGTTTGATTTCAGATCTATGAGAGCACCACAGTTCCATATTATTTTCCTTCCACATTTCTCATGATTCAGCAGTAGCAGTTCAGATTCCTTCACTTCCCATGATCCAGCTACAGCAGCAGCAGCATTAGCAGTTCCATTTTCCTGATCTTGAAGCAGTGACACCTTCCATCTTCCATCAGTCACAGTCAGATATTCTTTGCTCCAGTAGTTACAATAGTTGCAGCTACAGCGCCAGTCACATTTTCTTGATCCGGTAGCCGCAACAGCTACATCTACGTTTTGGGTAAGTGGAGCTATGTTCTTTTGTAAGCTTTAATCACACAATTCCTTATATGTCGAATTGAATATTTTGGAAAATTTCCTCACCATGCTCTCTTTCCTTCCATGACCTACACTAATTTGCATGAGGGCATGCAACCTATTCGTTTGGGGGGAGGGGATATATTCACTACCTATTCACTACCAGTATTCCATTTTTCCACTATTATCACTCCACTTTTCATCTCATTTACTGTTTACCAAATTTCTTTTCCAACGACACTTTGTTGCATTTCGATTGATACACATATTGGCATGATTCATAAAGATAAAGAAAAATGTTTTCTTATACATAGTGATGCTCTCTTATGCACATTGATAGCTTATTATTTCGATTGAGTACATGGCTAAATTATTGCAGCAATAAAATCAATAAGTGAAATGGTTGTTGTTAACACAAGAACCAACATCTTTTGTATTCATGGTTGTCACAAAAGAACTAACCATAATAAAATTGCACATGTTGTTTCACATGCATTTTACATGTTGCTACTCCTGTATGTCAAATCCTGGAAATATTCCTTATTAAAAAGACATCATCAATCAAGTCATAGTTTAAATGCCAAAATTTCTTCAGAAGATCCATGCATGGTTGCATGAGGACATGAAACAAGTTGAGTTGGGAGGTATGTTGGGCCTCATAAATGTCCTATTTCCATCCACCTTTCCCTTCATTATTCTGTACATTTCATCATCCCATTAACCTTTTATCATACCATTTCCATACATACATGTGGGTTTCTCCTTATTATTTTCCATTGTATTCATTTTAGTATTATAAGTGCATTTATGATTAAATCTTAGAAAAATGACATATTTTCATTATATATCAAGGTTGGATGAGTTTGATGATGTGTGCAGGCATATGTGAAGATTTCAACAAAGTCAAATATTACCACCTAGCCTAAAATTCGAATTTCATCTTCAAGCTTTGAAGATTTGAAGAATATTTAGGACAATCATTCAAGCATATTCAAAGGAGAAGATCATGGATATTTTGATAGGATATCTTATCTAAGATATGAGTGGAGGATTTCAAGGAATAGGTTGAGAGAATAGTGGATCTATAATTATGACACTCTTCAAGACTTTCATGTATATAAGAGAGTGTTGTCTCTTCATGAGAGGAAATTATTCATTATTGGGAGTTAGAGTTAGAGATCATGTAATTCATAATTTGGTCTTGTAATTAGGAGAAGGAGATTCTTAGCTTTGTTATTATTTCATGCTTTTTCATTTGACTCTTGTAATATAATTTGAGATTTATATATTGTGGGAGCTCACATATGTCATTTTTCGTTCAAATCTTCACATGTTGTATTGTTTTTCCCTTATGCAATTTCTTGCTTTCTTAGTTAGTATTTCGATGCTTTCCTAGATTAGTTTCATTTCAGCAATTTAGATTAGATTACTTCTACTTCAGTCCTGCATATATAGTGTGTGTGTTTCGTAAGCCTACGAACCTCGGATTGACAAATTAAATAGTCGGGAAAATACTACAATGGAATTAAACGACAATGTTTCCGCCTAACAAAGACTTGACACTCCTCCAACCTATCCTTCCATGTGTTGTGGGGTTGATGTAGTCCTCCCTGCGCCCTATGACTTTGTAAATATTTTCAACGACTGAGCTCCTTGCATCCTCCTCCACGAGCTCATTGTACTAGTATCCCTCATATGGATCTAGTGACACGACCATGCGCAAGGTGCCATTTTTAAAGGACATATGTCTCTTCTTCAAATTTAACATTGCATTATTTCCAAAGACCCAGTCAATCCCCATTAGTGTAGGGTATGGATTAGACTCATCCATGATCTCAATAAATTCGAAGTTGGCCTTTGTTTTCACTCCTTCAATGTTCACTTCTACTTGCTCCAGTCGGCCAATGGGGTAGATATTATATTGATTGGCCAGTCAGAGCTGAATGGGTGACCAAACCAACTTAGGCTTACCCATCACTTCCCAATATTTCTTAGAAAAAATGTTCATGTCAAATCCCAGATCCAACATGACTTCATCCATATCGTATCCACCAAGCTATATTGTCATCTTAAATTCAAGTCCAGTGTGTTATTTCTTACTGACCTGACATACATCCCTTTCTGGCAGTAAAGTAGATATGGTGGTCTCCTCACCTTGTTCTTTCACACAATTATCTAACATCTCGGTCATCTTACTTGTTGCTTCTGGATATTTAAGCAAGCACAAACAAAAGTGAAATAAAGTATTGACTTCATATTTGGCTTTTTCCATGTGACCTGGGTCATACAAGGCTTATGCATGCAATGTGCATTGCAACTCCTCTTGGAATTGTTCCTCATATGATTTTTTCTCAATGTGTCATAGCATAGTCTGTCTACATGCTTCCTCTATCGATATTTGGGTTGCACGTTGTATTTCATTGTGCGCGCGAGCCTCCTCCAAATATATTTTCTTCGTGTGTTGTAGTTCCTCAAGCGTGCGAGCTTCTTCTAGTGAACTCTGCATCACCTAATGTACCTCTTCTTAGTTCTGTGCTTCTTCAAGAAACCTTTGTGTCACCCTTTGTACTTATTCCCAGATCTGTGCCTCTTCTAGAGACCTTTGATTCACACATTGTAGCTCCTCGCGCACTCTTTCTTCTTCAAGTCCTCTCTATGCATTGCACAAAAATTTCATCTCCTAAGTAGCATCAAACTTGTGGGGGGTTGAGGTGTCTTCCTAATATTTCCATACGGATTTTGATCCTATCCTTAACCATGATTGAAGTATGCCCCTACCTTCTCCCCTCCATGGGTTACTACCTCGAACATCCACCTCTTTTTCTTCTTATTATTTTTGCATGGCTCAACATGCACCATGTTACAGTTGGTCTTATTATCCTCCCATTTCTTCAGTAATTCAGGACAATCCTCAGTTATATGTTCGGGACTATAACAATATGCACAAATCACGCATAGTATGGTGCAAAATTGTGAGACATGACCAATCTCACCGCAACCTAAATATGTGGGAGATCTACTCCCTCCACCTCCATATCTACGGTTGTGAGCATGCCCATATTCACCTAGGGGTCCTCCTTGGGTCCTCCTTGATACCTACCTCTATCTACGCCAAAGCGCTCACCACCCTTTTTCTCCTCCTACACCTGAAATGCATCGTGGATGTTGTCTTGCTTTAACTGGAGGTATCGACAGCGATTGACATCATGTCCAATAGATTCGTAGAATTCACATAATGGGGTGTGAGTCATTGTCTAGTATTTCTACAATGTTGTATAGTGGGGTGGCACATGACCCCATTGCCTACATAATTCACACCATTTGGACTATCCATATGGGAAAGGACTTGGTGCGCATGTCGCCACATAATTCAGAAGGATAGGGAACTCATCTTGGGGATGCCCCTCAGAACGGCATGCAGTACACCATATGTTCTCGTGCATGACTTTAGACTTGGACATATCTTGCATATGTATCATTAGGTTGGCCAATTGTGACTAAACCTACTCCAACTCGGCCAATGTATTTGTGCCTCTAGGTGTAGCTTCCAAGCGCATCACAATCTCGACTACCTTTTCCTAAGTCTTCACCTTTTTTTGGATGAGCAAGACTCAAATATGGGGGAGTAGCCCTGCAATGAACCATTCTTTGTGCTACATGTCCTGGATTTGTAGCAACAACCTATCCAACAAGATCTTAAACTGTTAGTCATAGTCCCATATGGTTTCTCCTTATTTTTGTTTGATCTCCTTGATTTCAATAATGCACTAGGAGTGCACGCACGGGTGTAGACGGATTGGCAAGTGTCGTGTAAATGGAAGGAAATTTGTAAAATGAAGTCTCATGTTCGATTCTCACCCAGATTTACTCGTGCGCCATTCTTGCGGTCTGGGTGGTTGCACCTGGGGTTATAGTGGTATTCAACAGGGATCGACCCCGTGTCACGCGAGTACGAGAACCACGAGTTGTCGATTCCCCCAGTTAAAAAATAAAAAAAATAAAAAAATAAAATAATAATGCACTAGGAGTATTACTTAGGATTTTAAAACTCCCTAAGCATATCCTCTTGGATCTCATCTAGGGACCTTTCCTATATTTTTGGCACAGTAGTCTTGTATTTTATGTACCATGTCAAGGATTTATCCCTGAATGTAATCTCTAGTTGTGTAATCATAGTCACGTCATATGTAACTCTCTTTATAAACTAGATTGCTTCACAGGTGAACCAGTGTTTCTTTGCATTGTCCTTACCCATTTTATGGAACATGGGAAACCTCAATGTATTATCTTGATTCATAATCTTCAAACTGGAGCTATCTCCTCTATTATGACCACTATTAGCTAGATCTTTCCACACCACTATCGCTTGGGGAAAAGTATTGTTGAATACACCTTCTTCTTCACTTGTCTCGTTACTTTTTTCTTATTCTTTTTTTTCTTCATCTCCAATATCTTCATTGTTTGTTGTGTATTCTTCTTAATTAAAAATGTGCAAGGGAGGTTAATTCCATATTCTTCTGAAACTTCTCATGAGGTGACCCAAATATTTATCTACTTACAGTCATGCAAGACCATATACTAATGCCAAATCATCTCCCCCACCACTAGGGGAGCCTCTATATTCCTTTTCTTCTCACGTACTAACATTTTGCACCCTAACTTCTTGTCTTGACTGCACACCACAAATGTGCACTCTTCCTTTTGGGACAATCTGTGCGTTGAGACTTCATGCTTCATCTCCTAGTTTGATCCACGCACTACCACCTTACATATAATCACTCTCTCCAATCATCACGCTACTACTTCGTGCACTGTCCTCTCTCCTTTTCTGCACACCACTACTCTCTAATTCCTCTTCTTATGAGGTTATGAAACTCTGCAACAGCAAAAGGGGGCAGAATTCATCACCTAGGTCCAAACTAGTATCACTATTGGTATCCCTACTGGACACCATATCCTCTACGCCACGCCTCTTCACATTCTTATCCTCACTTTTTCTCCACTTTGGCACAGCATCCACTACCACTTGGTGTGGTTTATTTTCTCTTCATCTTGGACATGACCCCTTGTCGCGCTTCCATGGAAAATTATTTTCCACCTTTCTCTTTCGCCCTTATTTTTATCTCAACTCTTCTTGCATCCCTCTCAGATCTTTTTCTCTTCTTGTCTTCTGGGCCCATTCCATACCTCACCTCATCTCAACAATTTCTTGGATCATGCTCAATGGATCCATCTTCCATCTCCTTTTCCCCCACCTTTGAAAAATCCCCCCCCCTAGTGCTAGGGGGTTTACTCGTTCATTCTATCAGGATCCATGTGCATCATTCTTCTCTCCACGAACAACATCTTGATCCAAAGTGGAATTTATTATAGCATCTACTTCCTTGGAACTTCTTCAAACTTTCTTTCAGCCTCGCTGGAAGAATCTCTATATTCTATAGAAAACTATATAATGTATCCTTCCTTCACTCAAGCGAACCAAAAATCAATATCTTGAGTTGTAACACACCCCGCCACCCATAGGCCAAGGTATGATACCTTCAAGCCCACCCTTGGACTTCTTTCTCTTACCGATACCTTTTTAAATTAATAAGGATGCATAAAAGAAAATATATAATGACATGCACAACAATAACCAACAAGCATGCATATTCTAAAGATACAATTAAACGATAATAAATACAATGTGGAATACATTCATATACAGATAAATAATACCATAAAAGAGAGCACTTATCTTTATAAAAGAAGACACCAACTGGTTGCAGACCAAGGACATTCCACCCAACCGTAGACATTACTGCTCCAAATCTCAACAACAGTGTCACCCTTGAGCCAGGGCTATGCATCCACAAGGACGGTTCCAGAGTGTTACTTGGCTTCCCAAACCAGTCAGCACTCAAGCTATCACAGGCTTTCCCAGCACTCACAACAGTCCAAGTAACCAGCACTCTTCTACCCAGCTTGCACGACCTAAGAGAATGGACCTCCACCCTTCTCTGCCACACAGTCCCTTAGGCAGACTGTCTCCTTCCAGGGCTCCAGCGCAACTGGTCTAGAATCTCCATGTTGGAAATCTCAGGACTCGTAGTTGTGAAAAAATATGGACATGGGCCAATGCATCTCAGACGTTTAGGTCTCAATTCATGGCTAGATTACACCAAGGACCTCTACGGACACGGGCCAATGCATCTCAGATGTTCAGGCCTCAAGTCATGGCTGGATTACACCAAGGACCTCTACATCCAATGATACCATGGCTTCTCTTCAACAGTTCATTTTCCTTTCCCAAGCCAAGAAACGGATAAGGAAGATGAATGGGTTACGTAAATGAATGGAGTGAGATCTCCACCCAAGGTACGAAACAATGAAAAATCAGTGAATGAATGCATGAGGGAAAGAATGGAATGAAATAAGAAGTGAAGGAGCAAACGAGCCAACCCCCCAATCAGACGAGGGACAGATTTAAGTATTTTCGTGGGGAATCAAGAACCTCTTGGCCTCCCCCCAAGAATCTCACATAATTTATCCACTCCCTTAGACCAAAGGGTAATTGAAAATAGGAATAAAAATTTATCCCCTCAAGCCCCCTCTCTTGTGGAATCATAGCCCCCTATAACTCTAGTCCTTGTCTGTCTAGCAACTAGCGACATATTTATTGTTAATAATGATCAAAACATTACATTTCTTGGCCACACTATCCTTTTAATAATTGTTTGGTACCTCTAGCCTCTCAGCATTGTAACAATACATTATTTAAAATGGGGGTTCAAAACCCGGGTTGTTACATCCCCTCCCCCTTATTTTGGCATTGTCCTCAGTGCATATACACAATAGAGATCAAAATCTCAAAATTTATTCAAAAATTTGCAGGTACTCTGCCCACATGGCATCTCCATGCTCCTACGTAGCATATTCAAGACCATAGCAGGTCCACTAAACTTTTACCAACTCTATAACTTGATTCCGAAGCATTTTGACCTTTCTGTCCAATACCCGCACTGGCTGAACCTAAAAGTCTCCCTCTGTCTCTACCTGAATCAGATGCCAATCAATAACATGGTTAGGATCATGTACATATTTATTTGGTAAAGATATATGAAATACATTATGCGCATTCATGGAAGAAGGAAATGAAAGCATGTATGCAACTGGCCCTATTCTATCCAATATTTCAAATGGACCAAAAAATTTGGTTGCCAGCTTTGTAAAACTACCCAATTTCAAGGATCTTTTCTTGGGATTCACTTTCAAAATTACATGCTCCCCTACTTCAAATTCTCTATATGTCATGTTCTTATCTGCATAAACTTTATGTCTATCCTGAGCTGCCTTCAAATTCTACTTGACCTTAACCATCTAGTCTTCCATATCCTTGAGCAACTCTGGCCCAAGTACCACTCTATCTGTTGGGTTGTCCCAGCTCACTGGAGTATTACATTTCCTACCACACAAGGTTTCAAATGGGCTCATTCTCAATGAAGCTTGATACCCATTATTATATGCAAACTCAACCAAGTGTAAGTAATCTTTCCACTTAGATGGCTTATCCATCACATCCATTCTCATCATATCTTCAATTACTTGGTTGACCCTCTATGTTTGTCCATCTAATTGGAGATGGTATGTTGTGATAAATTTTATATTTGTACCAAATCCTTTAAACAATACCCTCCAGAAATCATAGGTAAACTTTGTATCTATGTCCAAGACAATTGTCCTAGGTATCCCATGCAACCTAGCAATCTCCCTCATGTAAATTTCTGCAATATTACATGTTGTATGTGTTGTTTTTACAGGAACAAAATGAGCATCCTTTGTTAATTTTTCAACCACCACCATGATTGAATCATGTTGCCTTGTTGTCCTGGGTAATTTAGTTATGAAATCAATGGTTATCACCTCCCATTTCTTCTCTGGGATTGGTAATAGTTGCAGCAAACCCGTTGGGTGCCTATGCTCATCCTTCACCTTCTAACATTCGATACATTGAGCGATGTAATCAGAAGCATCCTTTTTCATTCCCTGCCAAAAGAATTGGCTTCTTACTGTTGTAATCATTTTCTGGTACCTGGATGTCCAGCATAAGGAACATCATGCATTTCCTTCAATACCAAATTCCTCAGTTCTATGGAACTAGGAACATAGATTCCATTCTTATGCATGAGTAATCCATCTTCATTTATCTCATACTCCTTTATTTTTTGTTGTACATATCCTTGTTGTAAGATTTCCTTTACCTGTAGGTAATGCTGATCTATAACAAGATCATATAAAATTCTTCTCTTCAAGTCTTATTGATTCATACTGACAGCAGTAGCATGCATGAGATGCACTCTTCTACTAAGTGCATTGACAACTTTATTCTTTTTTCCTTTGATATGCTTGATATCGAGGTCATATTCGCTTAAAAATTACAACCATCTTGTTTGCCTGGAATTCAAGGTTGGTTGTTCAAAAAGATACGTGTGGCCAATGTGGTTTGTTCTTAATTCAAATATCTTCCCCATGACGTAATGCCTCCACATATTCAAGGCATGGACAATGGAAGCAAGCTACAAGTCATGTGTGGCATAGTTCCTCTCATGTTCCTTAAGCTTTATGGACTCATAACCAATGACATGTCCATTTTTCATGAGGAATCCCCCATGTCCTTCCTTACATGCATTTGTACATACCAAAAAACTTTCATTTGGGTCATCAATCTTTAACACATGTGCACTAGTAAGTAATTCCTTCAATGGATTAAAATTATCTTCACACTTAGGTGTCCATTCAAATTTAGTTCCCTTCTTTTGCAAAGAAGTGATGGGATGAGCAATATTAGAGAACCCTACTATGAACCTTCTGTAGTAACCATCCCATAAAAGATCTGACTTCTGACACATTTATGGGTGTTGTCCATCCTCTAATGGCTTCAATCTTCTCTGGATCTACTACTATGCCCTGCTATGAAAAATGTGTCCCAAGTAATGGATCTTCTTCTGATAAAATGAACACTTACTCAGCTTGGCATACAATTGATTTTCTCTTAGCACTTGCAATACCATTCTTAAGTGATGTTCATGCTCTTCTTTAGACTTAGAATAGGTAAGTATGTCATCCAAGAACACTATGACAAACTTATCCAAATAATTTCTGAATATGCCATTCATTAAGCACATAAAGACAGTTGGTGCATTGGTTAGTCCAAATGACACCACTACAAATCATAATTCCCATACCTGGTCCTAAAGGTTTTCTTATGAATGTATTATTCATTGATCTTTACCTGATGTTATCCTAACCTCTAGTCAATCTTCAAAAATATCTTTGCTCCTCTTAGTTGATCAAAGAGGTAATCAATTCTGGGTAGAGGATACTTGTTCTTTATAGTATACTTATTCAGTTGTCGAAAGTCAATACACAGCCTCAAGGTTCCATCCTTATTTTTGACAAAAAGTACTGGTGCTCCCCAAGGTGAAACACTTAGACGTATGTACCCTTTCTTCAATAATTCCTCCAACTGCATTTGTAATTATTTTAACTCTGTTGTGCTCATTCTGTAAGGTGTTTTTGAGACCAGGGCAGCTCCAGGCACTAAATCAATTGAGAAATATATCTCCATTCTTGGTGGCAACCTTGGTATTTCTTGGAATACATCTTCAAATTCCTGTAGTACCGAGAAACCTTCAAGGCTTGGCCCCTTCATATTTTTTGGCTCTTCCACGTGAGTTGCATACAATTGATGTCCTTTTCTAAAACATCTCTTCAGCTGTAAGGCTGAAATCTCCCTTATAGAGATGGGTCTTGGAAATCCTTTCACAATGTTTTGTTTTCCATCTTCATCAAGACAGGTAAATGTCTTGCTATGACAATATAGGAGTACAACATGATGTTTGTCCATCCAATCCATTCCAATTAGAATATCATAAGACCCCAATGGTATGATATTTAGATTAGCACTAGTATTCACACCATTAATACTTATGGAACAACTTCTGACCATATCATGGATTCTCCTTTTGGTTCTAGTGGCTAATTGAACCAAACTTGATTTTCCAAGATTACTTTTCTTCAAATGTAATCTATCCACTATTTTAGGATCAATGTAACAATGACTTTCTCCCGAATCAATTAAAATAGCAACATGCTAGTTTATGATCTTACCTTCCACCTCTATCATATTGGATTGGTATTTCGCTTGTCGATCATATAAAGTTGCATAGATTCTTCCCATATCTTCGATTGTTGCATGCTCTTAGATGTTGTGCACAGTATTCACTATGTCTTTTATGTGTGGGAAATCCTTGTACAGGTGATCTTCCTTGCATCCCCAGCATTGGATTGGTGGTCTTCCCCTTTTTTCCAAGGAGTCTTCTTTCTTGGATTCACCCTTAGCATACTAATCTTGATGATTTCTATTAGGCTTATTCCTATTGAAGGGAGATTTTAATCCTTTCGTCCTCTGATTAGACTTCTCCTTCTTATTATCCTTCCAAGATTTTCACAGGGATTCTCTTCCCTGGCCTTGCTCATATAGGTATTTAGCCTTCCCGATGGCCTCGGTCAAGGTCTTGGGCTCATCATACCTAATATTTTTTTTATTAAAGGTTGGAAGCCCACTTAGAAATATTTGTATTTTCACCTTATCATCATCAATGAACCTAACATACTTTAATAATCCCAAGAAATTATTCTCATATTCTTCCATAGTCATGCTTCCCAGCCTGAGTTCAAAGAACTCCTGCATTTTCTTGTCATAGAAATGATCTGAGAGGTACTCCTTTTGAAAGTACTTCTTGAACCGCTTCCAACTGATCCTACTCTCATTAATATGTTCAACTTGCTTCAGTTGATCCCACCACATTGAATCTTTCCCGTGTAAATGGTACGTGGAAATTCTAGCTCCCAGGTTTGATGAATAGTTATGCAATTGAAAATACCTTATGAGCCCAAGCAACCATGCTTCGGCATCATCTTCCTTTTCTTTTTCACCATCGAAGGAGGGTGGCTTAAGCTTCCTCGGCTCTCCTTGAAAACTGTCCACTTCATGTCTCCTTCTCTGGTGCCTAATAGGAGACACCTCTGGATTGTTTATGGAATCTTCCAATGTATAAAACTTTCTTTATGAGTAAGGAGATGAGTGGTGTCTATGATTTTTGTTGGCACTTCCCGAATAACCAGCTCTTCCACGATCCTCTCTTCTTTCATGAAACCTTCCTTCTTCCTCTTGTTTTGAGTTTGATTCCCTCTTCGTTTTCCTCTACAACTGATTTAATCTCTGCAACACTCGAGAATTTATCTGAATTTTCTCTCTCATCAATCTCTCATTGTCTTCTTTGTAGCTCTGCACTTCTATTTTCAGGATTTTTACACTTTCTATTAATGTTTCATGCGCTCCTCTTCCCTTGCGTCCATTGGACATTACCAACTCTGGTATTTTGGCCTTTAGCCTCTCTTTCGTGGTTGGAGGCTTCCTCACCTTCTCCCATCTCTCGAATCTTCATTCCAAGATGATATGTTTAATCTCTTAATTCCGCAAAATGTGCAAGTGACCATTTTGTTAGAATTATGCATATGATAATAAAAAAATTGTCAACAATGCTACAGGTCCTTTTTCTTCTCAATTCATGAAGAACATATATGTATCAATATGCACCATATAACACTTTCATTTTATCCCTTACCCGATACAGAATTTAATTATGCACAGGCACTCCCTTCAAAACACTTCCCCAAGTGACCACGGCTCAAAACCACGGCCAAATCCTTCTTGTCGCTTTCTGTTTTAGAAAATAACTATATCAAAGATCGTGTGGTTGAAAATCCATTGAGGGATGAGATCAACGGTCAACAATAATTGTGGGTTGACAACGTGCTCGCTCTTTATCGAAGATCTTTGTCCCCACAATCTGAAAATTTCTCACCCACATATCCTTTAAATCGTTATTATTGATCCCTTGCCCCGACGAGATCAACGGTGCTAGAAAATAGTCAGCTACGAACTAGCACGTCTACTAATTTTTCCTCCTCTCCCTGCAATGGTCCCCCACCATCGATTTTCCATTCACATATCGACGATTATCCGTGGATCCTTCTTCCTTAGTGCCCTATTCCAATCTCACACTGAATGGCACTAGCTCCTTCCTCACATGTGACCTTAGGCTGTGACCCATGGCTTACCCTCTTGGTGCTTTGCAAATTCGAAACCTTTAGCCAGGACTAGATCAATAGTCCTCATCCTAATTCATGATCAAAAATCGAGATCCACTTTGGGAGTTCATCACTTTTGACCTTCGCTTTCCCCTAGAGTACTCCATACCCAAAGTTCTATATCAAGCGCCACACATCCACCTAAAATCAACGGCTCGAGTCCACTTCAGGAATTCGGTCTTTGAAAGTCTCAACTTCCCCTGCTTGCTTGCTTCTGGAATGCTTCCACCTAGAGTTCATGATTTGTCGACATGTGTCCTCCTATAGATCAATAGCTATGAATTGCTTCGACTCTTTGGGCTTCAGGAGTTTCAAACTCTTCGCCTTCACTTTCTCTTGGAGTGTCAATCCTCCGAACTACTATGATATCTACCGCCATGTGTCTTCTTGGATCAACAATTGATATGCACTACTGCCTTTAGGCCTTTCGAATTTCTTGATCCAATGCAAACTATCACATATTTTTCCTTTGGAGTGCCCAGTCTCTGGACTACACGATCTGTCACCACGTGGTGAAATACTAGAAGCGGACACGTGGCCCAATCAAGCGGGTGACACATGTCACTTTCTAACTAACATTTAAATCCCCCACATGTTCAAAACTCATTGACATGTGTCACACATCCCATGTGTCCAAGTCATCCCAGGTGACGTCTGTGATCCACGTCACTTCAGAATTTTGGGCTTCAGAAGATTTTATGCTTTCACTCCTCAAGTCTCCCGAACTCTGAATTTCCAAATTGCTTAACCTTTCGAGGTCCACATCACCTCCAGGTGACATCATCATTCCCCACCACTTCGACCCTTCGGGCTTCATAAATTCAGTGTTCGGGATTTTTCATACTAGCACACTCCAATTCTCCCAAACTCCAAATTCCTAAACTGGCCAATATGTCGACGTGTGTCTCCCTTATCGGACGGTCTGTATTAACTCCGGAATTTGGGACTTTGGGAAGTTCTTTCCCTAGTGCTTCGCTCTGCAAAAGCTTCTGGAGTACTAAGTCTCTGAAGTGAGAGATATGGCGTCGCATGTCCTTGTTGATCGACGGTCCAAATCAACTCTGGGCTTCGGGCCTTCGAGAGTTCTGGCTTTTCGCATCAATATTTCTTCCAAAGTGGTTATCCGCTAGAGTGCAGGATCTCCTACCACATGTCCACTTCGATCAATGGTCTAGATTTACTTCGGCTCTTCAGAGCTTTGGGCTTCGGGAGTAGTTTACTCACTCATCTTCTTCTTGCTTCCTCCTGGAGTACAATATCGCCTGATATGTGTCCCTTGATTAAAGATCAACGACCACGAGTGATTGCGGAGACTCAACTCACTCACTCTTTAATTTCCTTGCTGATCTCCTCAAAATGAAGATGTTCATCCATAGTGGTATTGATATCCATTGTTGATCTATTGATCTAGCAAGTTAACAATTGCGGGCTCACAACTTGCAGAAACTTTAATTTTCTTCCTAATCCCCACAATACCTCCCCACCGTCGATTTCTCTCCAATGAGATCTGACAGTTGTGACTTAACCTTTTCTTCATTTTCATCAGACGGCCCTTGTTAACCTTCCCTCCGATCCAACGATCTTGGATCTCTTTTGATCCCACAGTGGCGATTGCTCCCGAATTCGAAAGGGATGGTCACGATCCTTCGAACCCTTACAAAGGATCTCTGACGTTCTATCTCCTATGTAGATTCTGCAACACCATTCCTCCTGAACTTTTCAACTTCACGGTCATAATTTTATCTCAACCATGATACTCTGACCAACAGACCCGGCCCATACCGTCCCGGTGTTTCAACCAGAAGCTCTGATACCAATCTGTAACACACCCCGCCACCCACAGGCCAGGGTACGCTACCTTCAAGCCCACCCTTGGAATTCTTTCTCTTACCGATACATTTTTAAATTAATAAGGATGCATAAAACAAAATATTTAACGACATGCACATCAATAACCAACAAGCATGCATATTCTAAAGATTCAATTAAACAATAATAAATACACAGCGGAATACATTCATATACAGATAAATAATACCATAACAGAGAGCACTTATATTTATAAAATAAGACACCAATTGGTTGTAGACCAAGGATGTTCCACCCAACCATAGACACTACTGCTCCAAATCTCAACAACAGTGTCACCCCCAAGCCAAGGCTATGAATCCACAAGGAGGGTCCCAGAGTGTTACTTGGCTTCCCGAACGAGTCAGCACTCAAGCTCTCACGGGATTTCCCAGCACTCACAGCCATCCAATTACCCAACTCTCTTCTACCCATCATGCACCACCCAAGAGAATGGACCTCCACCCTTCTCTGCCACACAGTCCCTCAAGAAGTCCTTCTCCTTCCAAGGCTTCGTAATTGCTCCAGAATCTCCATGTTGGAAATCTCAAGACTCACAACTGTGAACAAAGTTGGACACAGGCCAACGCATCTCATATGTGCAAGCCTTAATTCATAGTTGGATTACACCAACGACCTATACAGCCAATGATACCATGGCTACTCTTCAGCAGTTAGTTTTCCTTTCCCAAGCCAAGACACGGATGAGGAAGATGAATGGGTTATGGAAATTAATGGAGTGATATCTCCACCCAAGGTGTGAAACAATGAAAAATCAGTGAATGAATGCGTGAGGGAAAGAATGGAATGAAATAAGAAGTGAAGGAGCGAACGAGCCAACCCCCCAATCAGACCAAGGATGGGTTTAATTATTTTTGTGGGGAATCAAGAACCTCCTGACCTCCCCCCAATAAGCTCATGTAACTGATCCACTCCCTTAGAACAAATGGTTATTGAAAATAGGAATAAACATTTATCCCCTCAAGCCCCCTCTCTTGTGGAATCATAGCCCCCTATAACTCTAGTCCTTATCCCTCTAGCATCCAGTGATGTATGCATTGTTAATAATGATCAAAAAATTACATTTCTTGGGAACACTGGCTTTTTAATAATTGTTTGGACACTCTGGCCTCTCAGCATTGTAACAATACATTATTTAAAATGGGGGTTCAAAACCCAAGGTGTTACAAGAGTCCACTTGTTATCTAGTGTGTTCAAGCTATCAAGCATGGCTTGATCCCAAATTATTGGCTACATTGGAAATGCAACCAAATTGATAACATCTTTCCTTTTCAACCATTCATGTTGCAGACAAGGAAATTTCATGAAGAATATATCATGCATATCCAAGTAAATATATTTTCCTTTCCATTCCTTCGCATTCACCCTCAATCCTTGTGCTTCTCGTAGGGAAAACATGTCTTATTTCGCTTTGATCCAGTCTTGAATTTCCTCCTTAGAAGGATGCCAGCTCATTTTTATTTTCCTTCATCGATCTCAACAAGACTTCGGGTTCCAGAAACGAAACCATTTGCTGGGTGTTTTCGTTCCATGCTTGTGTGCATCTCATCCTTCTTAATGTTGGGTAGTTTTATACCCAAGGTTCGTCTAGATTTGTTCAATAAAAACCCCAAAACACCGGTGTATCAATCCTTGGCTGAGGTCAAGGAAGGTCTCACCCAAGATGCAGAGGGGATCACAGAGACCATAAGGTATTCTGAAAGGGATGAAGAGTTAAACTTACAAAACATCAATGCAATTGGCATCCATATAGCTCATGTCCGATAAACTGTGAGGAATAATAATTAAAATGATACACACACATGTTCAACTCATACATAATAGACACATAATGTATCAGAACCATTTTATCTTTATTAATGGAAGCATTTTATCATATCCAATATATACATTGCATAGAACAGACACATATGACATCCATAGAGATTCATATATTTGCTATTTAAAATCTCATAATTACAACATTCTACACAATGTGCCTTTGCTCAAAAATCAGACATAGATTAGACACGGAACTATATTCAAAGCATTACAACAATACAACAACCTCAGATTGAGCTCGACATTGATAGTAATGCTAACTTAGAAAACTTTGTAACCAAATGACTAGCTATCATTATTCCTTATGTTAGAGCTTCCTTTTATAGTTTTCTTTGTTGTTGAACATTGTCTCTTTATGTTATGTTCCACTTAGTTGTCTAATACAATTGCCTCACATGCTTCTGGTTTTTTTTAGCACTCCATGTTGACTTCCTACATCAAGGGAAATCTTAATTTCATATCCAAATCATTCTCTGGCATTCCCACTGTTAATATTATGGTATCTTCGGGAGGTATTTACCTCCATGTGTAAACCTGACGAGAATAGAAGACTCTTGAAAGCAAGAGAAAACCATAATGAGTTGGCTAATAACCCTAGAAGTCTTGGTGGCTGAAGAAGATAATTAATATTAGGTTATTAGCCTCCAAGAGAAGAAGTCGACCAAAAATAATAATAATATACTGAACAGACACATATCCAGAAGGAGAAGTCGGCCCCAGAAAATTTGGCAGAACCACTATAAATACAGGGCACCAGTTCTCATTTGACACATCTCAGAATTGCAGAGAGCAACTGGTGTGCACTGCAGTTCTTAGTTTGGTGCGCGCGTGTGGAGGAGAGTTGTAGGTACGGCTGCTACAGCAACCAGTTTCAGTATTGGCTTGGACTATCTCTTGGCTAGGGTTTGGACTATCTGATCAGCTATTGTTGGTGCGCTATCCTTGAAGGAAGATGTGCTACACCTTGTTTGGCTATCTAGCCTAGGGTTTGCTTCCGAAGTAATTCTCAGTCAAGGTTAAGGTGCTCAGAGGGTGGCTTCGGCCTATGGTTGGGTGACGAGGGTATCGTCAATGGTAAAATGAGCACACAATATTCTATATTCTAACAATTTATGGGCCCACACCTCCTTCATTCAGTCTAAACACTAGAAGGAAACACAGTCGCTAGGATACTGAGCTCGCTGAGGAACTGTCGCTAGGGTTACTAGTAGAAGAAGCTTCCAAGACACTGCTGCTAAAGTTACTAGCAGGAGCAATTGCAGAAATCTTAATCCTCTCGTTGAGTCACCTTAAGTGAAGAGACTGACCTAATATCTGAACATATCAGTGCGCCCTAGCCTAGCGCATCTCCTGATACTCTCAGCAAGCCAAGACGTGAAGTTTGAATTTCTGGTAAAATCTAGGGTTTGACCAAGTTAAGCAATCCATGACTAACTCTATGAAGTCTAAGAACAAGTTATATGGAGCCTCTAACTTCAGAGCATGGAAGACAAGGATTGACCTCATCCTTTTCAAGAATAAAGTGTTGGATATCATGAAAGGAAAGATCGTGAAGCCAAAGTTTGAAGAAGGAAAAGAGAAGGAACCGCAGAACGTTGCAGCTATGGAGAAGTTCAAAGATGTTGACATCAATTCCATGAGTATCATAGTGGATTCTATAAAATACCACTTGATACCCTACATCTCCCATCTTGACTCATCG
>ML777564.1:1968514-1996130 GCA_009831015.1 Picea engelmannii | reverse complement strand
CATACATGCTTGCATTACCTGCATCTATGACTGTACATAATGTGTTTCATGTTTCACTGCTTAAGAAATATGTACCTGATGCTAATCATATTATCGATTGGATTGTGATTCAGGTGGAACCAGAAGGTGTCCTGCAAGTGCATTATGTGCGCATATTGGATAGGAAAAGAAAATAGCTCTGGAATCGAGTTATAGAGCTTGTAAAGGTCCAGTGGACTTGGTACGGTCCTGAGGACGTGACATGGGAGCATGAAGAGGTTATGCGGGCAGAGTACCCGCATCTTTTTGAAAATTTTGAAAGGCTTGCAGAGACAGTGTAAGTTGCACTGAGGACAGTGCAAAAATAAGGGGAGGGGGATTGTAGTGTCCCCAAGGTCGAGCTCCACTGTAAACCATGTTTGGAAAGGAATTGTAATCATGTTTTATAGGCTGGTGAGCCAAGTTTTCATAAGTTGGAGGCTTATGTGTTGTTAGGCCAGGGAGCCTGAGTATTGAAGGCCAGGAGCCTGCTGTTGTATATGTAATCATGCAGAACATTTAATAAAATATAAACACCACCAGGTGCAGACCGACCACGATGAATGAGTGAAGAGGGACTGAGCATCCACAGAGTGGGCAAGGAATTAGGGGCTGGAAGGTGGGAAAGGGGCTAAGTGTTGAGCCTAGGGGCTAAGCATAGGAGGGCTTAAGCCTGGGAATAATATTTTAATATTATTCCAAAAGATATGTGCATCATGTGTTTTTATCCTAAGTCCTTTTGGAAGGACACGTGAATTCCGAAGTGGTGGGAGGAACGTGTGCTGGTGGAATGCATACAGTTCCATGGGTGACAAGTGTCAACCCTGGTGCATGCGAATAAAACGGCCAGGGTGAGTCGTGAGAAGGTTCCATTCCCATTCCATCGAATTGTCTGAATGCGTATGGAGCTCTGAGAAGTATGACTAACCCGACTCCTGTAGAGAACATTCGTGAGACCCTGTGACTCGAATGTCTGTGTCTGATTCTGAGAAATCCCATGCATGTAACCCCAGCCTACGAGAAGCCTGTGTTGATTTTGGGGAAGATTCTTTGCTTGTTTGAAAAAGATGAGCGAGCCTATGCGAGCATTCCCTGTTCTGAAGTCGTGACTGTGAAGCCATCCTATGATTGTCGAACCAGTTTTTGGAAAGCATGTGTCTGTTCTCCCATGGGATTGTTGAGACTACGCAGTACTGGACTGCGTGAGGCTTGTTGGCCTATGAGCGACTCCCTCCGGGTGAGAGAGTGTGCAGGGGAAGGAGAGAACTCCTGGAAGGAACCCTGTAGCTGCCATAGAGCCCGAAGACTTTCGGTCTGGTCTGTTCATGTAACCCAAGGTAAGGGAGATTGGAAATCGAAGGACTGTCCAGGTGACAGAGAAGGTGCATTCTCCTGGGGTGGAACAGGCATGTGGGGAATGAGGGTCTGTGGGCAGTGAGCGTGGGAGATTCCTGGGAGAGCATTCTGTCCTTGTGGTTGTGTGTGACTATTTTCCCTGTAACCTTAGCCTAAGCCTAGATTACTTGCCTTGGGGTGGAGCTTAGTCCCAGCTCGGGGGTGACCCACTGCTGAGTTGATGAGCAGTGCGGTCTAAGGCTGGGAGGTTCGTGGAAGGCCTGCATTTGGTTGGTGGATTCCACCATTGTTATAAGATAATTGTCTAACTATGTTTTATCACATTTTATCATGTCTCTACTGTAAATGTTATCATGTTTTCCGCTGTGTATACGAATTAATATAGAATGCTATGGATTGTTTAATTATAGCAGTAATGATATGTTTAAGCTCTGAGTTAAATGTGTTTATTTGTTGGAATGCATGGGATATATGATATCTGTATGAGCTTTGTACAAATGGGTATCAGAGCGCGAGCAAGCCCAGAGTTCCGAAATGGGTGTGCTACAGTTTCCTCTTCCATATGGTCTATAAAAATCTAACATCCCTTCCTGAAACTCTTTTTCAACTACATAGCTGAAATTTCTCTAATAACTACAACTCTTAGAATTCCTTGAACCTTGCTTTGATTCAGTTCTTCATCAAGACAAGTGATTTTCTTGTTGTAACAATCTAGGACAATATGGTGTGTTGATTCAACCAATACATGCCAATTAGAAAATCATAATAGGCCAACAGTATGATGTTCACATCTACCTTTGTGCTAAGTCCATTCATGTTTATTGGATAGTCTTTAACCAACTCGTTGGTTTTCCTCTCAACCCCTATGGCTAATTGAACTAACCAAGATTTGTTATTCTTACTCCTTTTCAAGTGAAATATTTCAACAATGTTATAGTTTATGTAACTATGGATAGCTCCATAATCAATTAAAATTGTTATGGGTTGGTTATCAATCTTACTTCCTCTTCGATCATGGGGGATTGATATTCCACTTGTTTGTTTTCCAAGGCCACATAAATCCTTGGCATGTTTCCTCCCATGTATTCCATTGTTTCATCCTTTTGAATGTTGTGGACAGTCCTCATTCTTTCTCCTTTGTGAGGGAAGTTCCTATATAATTGATTTCCCTCCCATCCCCAACATTGTATAGGTTGTTTCCTTGGCCTTTTCCCAAATGAGTCTGTAGTCTTGTGTTCATTTTGGGTTGACTGACCGTGTTGATTTTCTTGGGAGTTGTTCTTTAAAAGGGGTGGCTTAAAACCTTTCTACCTTTGATATGTTTTCCCTTTCATCTTGTCATTCCAAGATTTTTGGAAAATTGTTCTCCCTCTGCTCTACTCATAAAGATGTTTTTTCTCTCCTTATGGGTTCCTCCGAAGTCTTTGGGTTATCATATTGTATCCCGTCACTATGGAATGAGAGTAACCCACTCATAAACCTTTGGATTTCTACCTTCTCATCCTTTATGAAGTCAACATACTTCAATGATTCAAATAATCCCTTCTCATATTCATCCATTGTCATGCTTCCCAACTTGAGTTCAAAGAACTCTTTCATCTTCCTTTCATAATAATGCTCGGAAAAATATTTCTCTTGGAAATATCCTTTGAACTACATCCATTAGATCATTTTCTCATCAAGGTGATTGTCTTGATTAAGTTGATCCCACCACATGGTTTCCTTTCCTTGCAAGTAGTAGGTTTCAATTCTAGCTTCTAACCTTGAGGGGTAATCATGCAGTTCAAAATATTTCTTCATTTCCAACAGTCGGGCCTCGGCCTCTTCTCCTTTCCTATGCTCACCATTGAAAGTCGATAGCTTGATTTTCCTGAGTTCACCTTGCAAGATGTATAACTTGGGCCTTATCATTTTCCTCCTGAAAAGAGACACACTTGAACTTCTCCCTAGCCATGAACTTACATGAGTTCTTCTAGTGAATTTCCTTGGAGAATGATAGTGCATGTTCATGCTCCTTGATTTCCTATCATTCTCGTGATCATCCGTTTTGCTATGGGATATGGATGTTGTCACTTGTCTAACACTATATTCTTGCTTGGTTCCAGATTCTTTGTTAACTTGCTTATGAAACATATTTAGGCTCTGAAGTATCTCTTTATGATCCTTCATAATCCTTTCATTGTCTTCCCTATATCTTTGCACTTCCCTATGTAGGCTTCTCATAGTTACAGGCTCATGTCTACATCTCCTTCCATTAGACTTTGTCTTGGAATTTTCCATGTTGGTATGCATACCTTTGATCTCTTCCTCATGGATCTAAGATACATGGGCATATTTCATAACTACATTCCTCATATGAGAACCAATTTTTTTCCATGTAACTTTAATTCTACAAGAAATGTGCATGTAATAATTATTGTTAGAACATGCATACCATAAAATATTTCATTAATTAGAATACATGATATTATTCACATAAATTTATGAAGAACACAATACACCAATTCAAAATATGATTCCTTCGACACATTCCTCTTTAAAACAACTCTCCAACGGTTGTACTCATGCCTCAATCTGATTTCTGAGCAAAAACTTACAACATTTACAAGCTGCAATTCCCACTCACTTACTGTCGTTGAATTTACTTTATTACTTTCTAAGAAAATTTTAGCACCCAATTCAAAATTTTGGGTCGACATATGTCATCTTCTCCTCAAGACCTTTCCATGGAGTATTTATTTTCTCAAATCCAAGCTCCGAGCTAAAATTTATCGTCCAAATAAGTTTAGACTAGTTTTCTCATTTTATCCATGTATGATACAAGTGTATTATTTCTCTTCCTACACATTTTTGCATACCCAAATTCCAAATATAGCTCCATGGATTTCGTATATGGTTCATACGCTTTCCATAGATTTTTTCTGAGCCCCAAATGGACTTCTAGGCAAGGATTTATTCCCTCTACAAGTAAATTGGTGCCGAAATTTTACCTTGAGTGTTTCAGCTATAACTTTCTCAGAATAGCTATGTTTTCCGTTTGGAGTAGCTCATTGGAAAGCTCTCTTTGAGTTATTTTATTTAAGCTGAAAAGACAAGGTGTACCATAGATACACTTTTCTCTTTTGGATTTTGATTTCCTAAAAGTGTCGATTAGGGCCTCAAAATCGCCCTGCAAGTTCATTGTTGATGTTTGGACAACATCGGGAAGACATTCTCTTAGATTAATAATTAATAATATAATTATTGATTATTAAATACTATATATAATAAGTAAATGATAATAATAAATAGTTATTGATTATCCAAGGGACGCATCCTTTCATCAATGGTCACCATACGTTCCCTATATATGGAACACTCATCATTGTAATAATATATCGATCATATCTTATATGAAGAAAAATCAACATGGTGTCAGAGTAGCACTGGGCTAACTCCCTCACGGGAGGGCCCAGGATCCTGAAAAAAAGTTGTTTTTATTTTATTTTTTTGGAAACGAGGTGCCCATCAATTTAAATTTTCATTGGTGAGCATATATACATGTGAAAAGGTGTGAGAATTGTTGATTTCAACCGGGTTCAAGAAGCCAGACCTACTAACGTGGTCTGGCTTGGCCTTGCGAGACATGGAAGCAAATATCTAGCAAAATCTTCCAGACGATATGTTGTTTATGATTTTGGCGAGGTTGCCCCTTTAGGTTCTTGTGAATCTGAAGAGTGTGTGTAAACAATGGAATTATCTCCTATTGTCATTGATGGGTAACCCTCTACAAATAATGGATCCAAACTTTCCATTTCATTCCCTTCCTGGGTTTTCCGTGCAACTAAATTGGGGTCACAAACATGATGTGGAAACTTGGGTTATAGAAGGAAATGGTTCACAAATTTACAAATTTCCTTTGCATATTATTGTTGTGGATGTTATCAAAAGCCTCTTGTGTAGCATTCATGTACCACATGCTTACTTAAGTAATCTATCTATGGGGACTTGGAGATGCCTCACCCTCCCTTCTGGTGAAGGTCAAGTTCATGTATATTTGTTTTTCCATACAATGGCATTTGACATTTCTGCTAGGCGTTACACAGTCATAGTGGGAGAACATAATTACGATGACCGACCAGGGGGATTAATAAAATAGTCATGGAGATTTATGACTCAAAATATGATGCATGGACTAGGGTTTCTACCCCTGTCCCGCTCTATAGATGATATCTGTGTTTGATTCCATGTGAAGGTTATCGTTAGAGTGAACATGAGCCAAACCACCTAAAGACTCACTTTGAGTGTGTGTGGGCCCCACCACGTGTAGTGCGTGGGTCCGCTTCAAGTCTAAGCACTATGTGAACTCTATTTGAGGGTGTGAGTGAATCTTATAAATAATAAAGGTTATGTGGATGGATCATTGAGAATTGAAGAACAATTTTGTTGAGATGAGGATTCCACTAAATATGCACTGAGAGGAGTTGAGACAACTTCATTTCAACTAGAGTCTAGAACCAAGACATTGGTTCCATGAGGAAACCTCGATATGTCTTGGAGACATTGGTTGAATGAGGGAACCTCGATGTGTCCTAGAGATGTTTTAGGCAGCATCATGAGACATTCTCCCTGGAGGATCCTATATGGACTAGTAAGAGAAAATGTGGACTTCATCCTCCTTACGTGCCTTAGATGGTCAAATGAAGGAACCAAGACATTGGTTTCATGAGGGAACCTCAATATGTCTTAGATATGTGTTCCATGAGGGAACCAAGAGATGTCTAGTATGGACACAATTCATGAGTGAAGCCTGAGGTTGGACAGTTTAGGATATTTTGGGTATCAAGTATACATTCATGTACCCAAGAATAAAAGGACCAAGATAGACCCTTCAGGAAGAAAGGGTACATTTGTGGGGTACAATGAGTCTTCGAAGACATACCGGATCTACATCCCTAGTCAAAGATAGATTGAGGTGAGAAGAAATGTTACCTTTGAGGAGGATGTAGCCTTTAGGAGATCTAGAGGATATCACATGGATATTGATAGTGAAACATAGGAAGAGATGGTGCCTTCTCCCCCTCAGCCTCCAGTAGTTCAGAGGGAGACAGTTGTTCCTATTGATCCAATTGATGATCACATTGATCTTGTAACTCTAGTTGATGTTCCTAGAGATATTGCAGTAGGTTGGAAGAGACCTACATGGGCTTGTCAGACTCTGTAAGAGGTAGAAGGACATGCAGCTCCACATGGTACCTTCTGAGAGATAAAGAGACCTCAACTATGAGCCACGTCATTGATTCTAATCCTTCTTGTTATGAGGAGGCATCTAGTCAGCCAATATGGAGAGATTTCATGATGGAGGAGTATCAGTCCATCATGAAGAGTGATGTGTGGGATATTGTTCCAAGACCTGAGGGGAAGTCTGTAGTGACTTCCAAGTGAATCTATAAGATAAAACACACAGTTGACGGGAGCATCGAGAAACACAAAACGAAATTTTTTGCTCCTCTTGCTCGATACACTTCTATCCGGACGATTATTTCCATTGCATCATCCATGGGTTCAAGACTACATCAGATGGATGTGGAGATAACCTTTCTCGATGGAGATATTGAGGAAGAAGTATACATCAAGCAACCAGATGCTTTCGTGATACATGAGAAGGAGTCTCATGTGTGCAGGTTGAAGAAGGCTATGTATGGACTCAAGCAGGCACCTCGAGCTTGGTATGCGAGGATCGATCGACAACTGATGATTTTGGGCTTCATCAAAAGTGTTGTTGATCCCAACCTGTACTACAACACCGTTAATGGTGAGTCTGTTATTTTGGTCCTCTACGTTGATGATTTATTCCTCACCGGTACAGAGAGCCTTATTGTTGAATGCAAATATGCATTGGCGTCTAAGTTTGAGATTAAGGACTTTGGTATGATGCACTACTTATTGGGACTATAGGTGTGGCAGAGAAATGATGAGATCTTCCTGAGTCAGGGGAAGTACACAATTGAGATATTGAGGAAGTTTGGGATGTTGAACTTGAAGCCCATGGCTACACAAATGGTGACAAATATGAAGAAACTAAGTGTGTCTTCTTCTAATTCCGACAAAATTGATCTGACCTACAAACAACTATTGGATCATTGATGTATCTAATTAACACCAGACCGGATATTTGTTATGCAGTGAGTTCACTTAGCCAGTTTATGAGTTAGTCGAGATAGACATGTTGGATTTTTGTGAAGCATGTGTTGAGATACATGCGAGGCACAGTTGGACATGGTCTGAGATATACTTCCAGTATTGATATGATATGGAACGAATATATTGACTCTAATTGGGAAAGGAGTGCAGTCGACAGAAAGAGCACCTTTGGGTGTTGCTTCACTTTGGGATCTTCCATGGTTTCCTAGTGTAGCAGGAAATGGACTTATGTGGCTTTGAGAACGGCAGAAGCAGAGTACATTGCATTAAGTATGTCAATCCGTGACACAGTGTGGCTTCACAAGCTCCTTGCAATTTTATCCAAACATGTGTTGGATTCCACCATTAGTCATTATGGTAACCAAAGTTGTGTGAATATCTCAGATAATCCAGTGTTTCATGACAAATCGAACCACATTGAGATCAAGTACCATTACATCCAAGACATGGTGCAAAGGAAGGAAGTATTGGTGTTGTACCTTCCTACAGATGAGAAGGTTATTGATGTTCTTACCAAACCAGGACGAAGTTCAAGTACTTTCGTGATAGACTTGGTGTGGAAAAGAATTCCCCCCTCGCTGAGAGGGAGTGTTGATGTTTGCAACTTCCTAAGACATTCTCCAGATCGTACTCCTCTATGACTAAGTTGATTTGATCTGTGATGACACTTATCCGAGAAGGGATAAGTGTGTTTGGTCTTATAGCACAATGCCCATGTGGAGAGAACATGAGGACATGTCAATGGAGTTGACCCTTGACGTCACACACTATGGGAGTTGACCCTAGTGTTTCTAGAGGGTGTATCCTCTAGAAGTCCACATGGGAGTGCCATGTGTGACAACCATTCTCCAGATCGTACTCCTCTGTGAATTGAGTTGATTTTATCTGTGAGGACACTTATCCGAGAAGGGATAAGTGTGTTTGGACTTATATCCCAATGTCCCATGTGGAGAGCACATGAGGACATCTCAAGGGATTTGACCCTTGATGTCACACACTATGGGAGTTGACCCTAGTGTTTCTATAGGGTGTAGCCTCTAGAAGTCCACATGGAAGTACCATGTGTGACAAAAATTTCTCCAGATCGTACTCCTCTGTGATTGAGTTGAATTTATCTGTGAGGACACTTATTCGAGAAGGGATAAGTGGGACACTTATTCAAGAAGGGATAAGTGTGTTTGCGCTTATATCCCAATGTCCCATGTGGAGAGCACATGAGGACATGTCAAGGGAGTTGACTCTTGTTGTCACACACTATGGGGAGTTGACCCTGAGTGTTCCTAGAGGGAGTAGCCTATAGAAGTCCACATGAGAATGCCATATGTGACAAACCTTTTTCTATTATGGTGGTTGTGTACCACTGGTGGAGACTGTGTGTCTCTGGACAATAGTTGTGTACTACTATGGAAAGATACCTCCCTAGCTAAGAGGGAGTATTGATGTTTCATCATCAAGTGGACCTTCTCCTAGATTGGGTTGAAGACCAATGGAGATAGGATACATTTATCATAAAGTTGCACTTTTGGTAAATGGGCCTAGACATAGTCCTTCTTTGATCATGAAAAGGAATAATATGGACTCGAGGTGCTTGAAGTGCTTTCCAGGTGTCAATTAACATCAGGTTGATATTCACTCACAGATGTGTACTTGTGGTGAAATATCTTAGTGTGGTCTTTCTCCTAGTCATGGTGATTTGACAAGGAATGATAAATACTCAAGATGTTATATGCTATTACATGTAGACCTAGAGAGAGCCTGATCTTAGAGAGAGACAATTGGCTCAAAAGGGAGAATCGCAGAAGGAGTTTCTCCTCGGTTCAGGTGGGAGAGAGATGTCTCCCAAGATTGACAGACAAGTGTCATGAGTCTAGGGTGAAGTTTGTATACTTCAGAGAAGAGCTTGGCATGATGCAGAATGTCTCCCTCATTGAGAGGGAGTGTTGATGTTTGGACAACATCGGGAAGAAATTACCTTAGATTAATAATTAATAATATAATTATTGATTATTAAAGACTATATATAATAATTAAATGATAATAATAAATAGTTATTGATTATCCAAGGGATGCATCCTTTCATGGATGGTCACCATATATTCCCTATAGATGGAACACTCATAATTGTAATAATATATCGATCATATCTTATATGAAGAAAAACTAACATTCATGACCTTCAAAAATTATAAAAAATCGTACAAATTTGATTGTTTTACTATTATAAAAGCCTCTAAATCTGAGTCATTGATCTCAAATCGGGTGAAACCTTATCCCTTGATCTGAAATCTATTGACGATCAACGGTTTCCTTTGAATGCACACAACACTTTGCCAAAATTGTCGACCTGATCGTCGTCCATCAACCCTTTCCTTTGAAAACTAATTGCAAGACATCGCTAAATTGGTTACCCCAACCATCGGCCATCGACGATCGACGATCTTCATTGGTGGATGAAAATAATTACCAATTCGGTCGACCCAACCATCAGTCCTCATCCATTCCTTGGTTGATTTTGAAATTATGTTGACATGGCATGACACATAGATGATGATGTGACATGACACATCATCCTAAGGTGTCAACTTGGATGACGTGGCATGACACATGGATGTTGGCATGGCATGACACATCATCCTCCTCTTTATTCATCATCCATGGGAAACTTCTCTCAAATGAACCGAACACCTCGTCGTCATCCATCATCGCTTTCTCTTTCTCGATCAATACACTTTGATAAAATGGTCAACCTGACCATTGGTCATCGGCAATTTCTGTTTGATGAAAAAAATGCTTCGCCAAAACAGCCAACTTGACCATCAGTCATCGGAATTTTTTGTTGACAACTGAAACACTCTGCCAAATCGGCCGACTCGACCATTGGAAATTAAGGAATCCTCTTGGCTAACTCCAACAATTATAAAAAAAATTACCAAAACCCCAATGAATTTGGATCGTCGATCTCCAAGCCAAGATGACCTTGACCTTCAATCACCTCCCTTTTTCCAACCTTCGAAAACTAATCCAGACCATCGATCTGCTCCACTTCGCAAACGTATGAAAATGAATCGTGGTCATCGATCTACTTCACCTTCCAAATGACGAAAAACCTTATAATTTTTTAAATATATCACAATCAATTTGGGTCGTTGATCTCGAAATCAAACGTGATCTTGGTCGTCGATTCACCAAACTTCACCCAGCTCTACAACGGCCATTAAAACATGAAATTTGACCTTCCAAGTCAAATTTAACTCTGCAACTCTGTAGATTGACTCCATCAAACCTCTCTTTGATGGATACAAGGAAAATTTGACATGAATTTTCTTACGAAATTGGGGATTTCACTCTAATTTTCCGTTGTTTTTCCCCAAATCCGGACAGACCGAAATCTGTAACAATGAATTTCACCAATTCACGCTA
This sequence comes from Picea engelmannii, assembly GCA_009831015.1. Lineage (NCBI taxonomy): Eukaryota > Viridiplantae > Streptophyta > Pinopsida > Pinales > Pinaceae > Picea > Picea engelmannii. Next base: position 1,985,153 of record ML777564.1, on the reverse strand, counting down.
GTTCTTTGTCCATATGGGTCTAGTGTTTAAACCAGAAGCTCAAATACCATAAAGTAACATTCCCCAATCTAGTTGAGGTGCATTACGTGTGGAATTACACATAAAATTTATAAAAAAAAAAAAATGCTAACTAAATTCTTGTAGCTTACCATCTATGAATTACAACCAGATTTAATTAATGTGTGTTGCCATTAATTATATGCATCTACATCATGCTAAAATCACACATGAATGAAGCTAATAACTTGTTACAACAGCATATAAATCAATCTTCTACACAGAGTTCATGCATAGAAATTAAAACTCATAATGCAAGGCAGATACAAGATAAACACTTATATTTTAAAAACGGTACTGCAACCAGCTGCTTGGGATGGACATTCCACCCAACCATATACTTTTTGTTCAAAATATTAATAGCAAGTCACCCCCTAGTTGGGGCTACCAATCCATAAAAGAGGGTGGTCTCTCATTGTCCACTTATAGCTCAGAAATCCCACAACTTGTTGGTATTTTCCTACAGCTATCCTGATTTTCCAGCAGCTCTCTTCCTCTTGACCTTCCCAACCCAAGGAATGTACCCCTTCACTGATCTAAGTCCTTCAGGCATCTCATTCATTTATCAGGGTCTCTTTGGCACAAGTAACCAATAATATCTATGTTGGGAAACTCAAAGTATCTCACTACTAGGAAAACTACTAGCAAACAACAAAAAACACTTGTTGTTACAGTGCAACTCACACAGGAGTTCACTCTTCAGACCTGAAAACCTATCTCTTCAATCTTCAACTCCAAAAACACTTTAGCATGCTCTATAATTCTCCCTCCGTGGTTTTTCCAGCTCCAATCTCTCTTTTATGCTCTATTCTTGTTGTTCATGCCAAAAACTTGACTATCTAAAACTGTTGTAACTACCCATATGAATTTTCTCTCTTTGGCTTGCTTGCTTGACTCGCACACTTCCCCAAATTGATTGTACTCAGCTCCCATGCTCCCAATAACTATGGGATGTGACTTCTCACACACACCCTCTGAATGGATTTGGGGACACTCAATCGTAAAATAGAGTTTAATACATAATGATAATAAAACTCAGGAATGTGGGTGGAATTAATTCAACCCCCATCTATGTCCATATCCCCCAACTGCTAGCATCACATTTTATTTATTAAAACTTATAAATACATTTTGCATACACATCGTTTGGTCATAGCCACACATTATATCTACATTAAGCATTAATTAAACTAAGGATTATAGCAGGGATGTTACATCATGCCTTCGATATATCCAATGAAGATGCATGTTGTTCTCTGAGGATCTAATGTCTTCCTCTTTTCATAGGGTATGTGGGCCCATGCACGTGATTCAAAGATTTGAAAGTGGGTGACTTCTAGTTTGATGTCACTCCTGGACTCAAAAGGTGCCATGGCCTTCACAGATATATGAGGAGATATGTTTTGTATGTAATTAGAACAATTAAGTGCTTCAGCCCAAAGCTTGGAGGGAAGGGAAGGGACCTTGCATGCAACATGCAACCAGTCATCTCTTTGAGAGGTTAGTTCTTCCTCCTAGCTACCTTGTTCTACTACAAAGTGTATAGAATTGTATGATGTAACCGTATACCTGCCTCATCACAAAGATGTTGTGCATCATTGTTTACATACTCCCCACCATTATCTATGTAGAGGATCTTGATCGTATTCTCGGACTTTGTCTCTACATGTGCTTTGAAATCTTTGAGATGCTCAAAAAGTTTGGACTTTTGCCTGAGAAAATATACCCAAGTGTGTCTTGAGTAATCATCAATAAATGCAAGCATGTACCTCACCTTATTTATGAAAGGATGAGGAGAAGGACCCATGAGGTCATTGTGGACAAGCTCCAAGGGATATCAGGCCCTCCAACCCTTCCCTTTTTCAAATTTATCTTGAGGATGTTTTCCAAGAACGCATCCTTGACAAACTCCTCTAGAAAAATGTATATCGGGCAATCCTTTGACCTTTCCCTATTTGTTGAGTAGTTGCATGTATCTAAAATTTAGATTACCAAATATCTCATGCCAAAATCTACTATCAACATTGGAAATAAACTTAGAAAAGGTGTATAATGAAAAAAGGTGATTTACCTCACCAACAACAATATTGGAGTTGTCATGCATGTCATATATGGTCACGAAATCCAGTGTGAATTCCACCCTTTTTTATGTGTCTGTATGTGCTATCTGATAAACAGAGAGTATATTCCCGGAGAGTTTCATAACATGCAAGACATTATTGAAGATTCCATGTTGGAGATATACTCTCCCTTGTCCAATGACCTCCATTGGAGTATCATCACCCATGAGACGGGAGGACCCAAGCATGCAGTTAAAGATGATAAGACATATTTTGTGGCTGCAATGTGATGGGATGCTCCTGAATCCAAGATCCATGCATCGGGAGAAGAATGAATAGCAATCAAAGCATCATAATTACCTATGTTTTGTGGAAATTTTTTTCCTGGATTCTTTTTGGCATTCTCGGGAATGTTTTCCCCAAGGTTGTTCTGTTGGAGTGTTTGCACCATGAGATATATTGCATTCTTCATGCAAGATGATTCGGGATGGTAGTCATGATTATAGTAACCTCATTTTGACTTCGTTTTCTTTCCCTTTCCACCTTTGGAGCCAAAGGATTCATCGAAGGGTTTGAAATATATTTCCTTTCTTTGCTCAGGATCCTCCTTTCCCTTTCCTTTATGTTTGGACTTTGAAATGGATTATTTTCTCTCATGCACAGCAAATGCATGTACTTTGGAGCTCTTGATTTCTCCCACTTTGATGAGTTTGTCTTTCTCATGCATTAGGGACTTAATGAAAATATCCATTATGGGCATTTTCTACACTGGTCCCAATGTAATCCTCATTGTATGGAATGTGGACACAAAGAATGAATATTGCAGACCTAATTTTGACAAAATGGCAAGAATCATTTGTTTTTCCTACATATATTTGTCAATCTCGCATCCTTTTAATTGAATAAGTAGGGACTTGAAGAATAAAGAATCATATTAACCAAATGAGAGAATGGAAAAATACATGTGATATACTATACATGGTTGAACTAATACGCCATAGTAGTGATCTAAATAAATGTGAACACCCACTGATAGACTCTGGAGTGAACTTCCATGTAGCCCTAGTTAACTAGCTACGAAGTCATTAGTTAACTAGCTAATCACAAGTGGAGTGAGGAATGAATCATGCATGCACATGTGTGGTGCCTTCCTAGTGATGATCCCAAGGTAAGCACATTGTCCTGGTGATGATCCTAAGGTGAGCATGCAACACTTGGTGATAATACTGAGGTTGTCATGCAAGACTCTACTGCACTAGTCTAACTGAAGTGCAACTGAGTAATGATTGAAGAGGATGTGGTGCCCTCATCTAGGGGATAATATTCTCATCTAAGGAAGAATGTCTTTGACCAAGGGTACCCTCAACATAGATTAATCAACCTAGGAAAAGAAATATTAGGTGTGTGTGTAATATCTCCAACAAGAAGACCGTTATAGGTCATGAAGCCACTAAATTGTTATTTGAAAATGTATGGGTACATTTTAGTTTCCTAACTTCAATTGTGTATGATCAAAACTTTATATTCTAAGCAAGGTTTGGACAATGTTGTGTAAATGATTGATACAAAACTAAAGCATTATGTTGTGTTTCATCCTCAAAATGATGGAAAAATTAAAGTTATGAATGGAACATTGGTTCAATTGTTGAGGGGATATAATAGCGACCACCAAAATACATGATGAACAAGTAGTATAAATCCAACACTCTTACAATAGGGAAATTCATCCTTCCACCCATAAATCTCTTTTTGAGAATTGTTTTGGTTACTTTCATCATCACATTTTTATGTTGTTTATGGATAGAATAAGGAAGAAAAACAAAAGTTAGTTTTTTGGGTTATTATAAAAGTGTTTACACCATGTTTGGGGGTGCTTCATGTGATGTGAGGTGCATGGTGTATTGACTACCCTTGGTTGTGTCATGATGGACATACACATTGGAGATAGCTTACTTATGGATTGTTATACATTGACTTGATTCTTATGTGGCATACTTCCTTTAGAGCTTAAAGACCTATATGGAATGATGACACTCTTCATGAGGCACATGTGGAGGTCTCGATTGATTGCTTGGGAGGAAAACCCATTATGGAGGAGCATTGGGCATCTAGAAGAAGGGCCTTGAGCCATAGGTAGCATGGGGGCTCTTGGTTTCTTACATGGAGGCTTATGCTTGACTTGAGGACACTTGGGTTGAGTGTTCATGGAGGTGTGGTGGACCTAGAGGAGCGTTGGAGGCCTTTGGAGGGAGTGTTGGAGGCCTTTGGAGGAGCGTTGGACACTTCTTGTGGAGCACTCACCTTGGGACCCTTGCTTGTTGGACATACATACCTTGGAGCTTAACATGTGTCATTTAAAGTTGGAACACTACACATGTCATCTTAAATAGTGATTAGTTAGGTTGTTTTCTTATGTATGTTTTCCACTTTATTATCGTTGGTCTCCCTCACCTTTCATATAAATAAAGGGAGAAGAGAGTTTTTTCATTCATTCATCACATATCATTATTAGAGATGTGAGGGTTAGAGAACGTGTCTTTTTCATTATACTTTTTCTTCATTGTAATTTGCACTAGATGCCATTTCTGAGAAATTCCATCATGGTATCAAAGTTGATTTGACTAAAATTGTTCTCTTGATGAAGAGGGAGTTGGGTGTTTCAAATGTTTTGTAGTTGAGAGAGGTATTTGACCTAGTACAAGTTGTTGGGTGTGAAACCCTAGTGTTGATTGGAGAAAGCACTTGAACCCTAGAAGGGTTGTTCTATTTTATGTGTTGTTGATTTTTCTTTAAGGTCCTTACATTTGTAGGAATAACTACTCTTGGTGTTAGAGAGAGTGACAGGTTGGATGATGCTTTCAATTTTACACCTTGAAAGTGACGAATGCAAATCCTTTTGGAGGAGGTCAAGATTTGGGAGCATATTGAGAAAAATATCATTGCACATATCGATCTAAAAATGTAGCTTTACATGTGGAGGAGTCCAACGTAAAGAGAATCATTTTTTATTTGGAGAAAGATCACTTGATCACTCACATTGCAAAGAAGACAATCAGTAAGAAGATGTATGATGATTTGTTTTGTTATATCAAAGTTCCAATATCTCTAGAAAAATTCTCTTGAGAAACAAGTTTCCATCCATCCACATGATTAACACAGATACAGTGGTGAGCTACATAGCTAGGGTCACAGATTTGAGAGTCAATTGGCTTCCATAAGGATAAAAATGGAGGGAAAAAAAGTTGGTGTCTATTGCCTTGAATGGTTTTACTCCATCCTAGAAACCCTTTGTCTGACATGTTTGTGTTCATGAGAATTAATTTGCCTATGATAATATTGTTGATATTATGGTAGTTGCAGGAGGTATTAACCTCCACGTGTAACCCTGACAAGAATAGAATATTCCAGGAAGCAAGAAGAAAACCTAAAGCATTGGACATAACCCTAGAAGACAAGTCGGCTAAAAGAAATATTTAATATTGAATTTTTAGCCTCTAGAATGAGAATTTGGCCTAGACAACTAAGGAGAAGCAGTATAAATACAGGACGCTAGAGCTCATTTGACACACACCACTCGCAACTGTAGAAATGTAAGAGTGTGCACTGCAGAAACTGAGTAAGTGCGCAAATCTGGAGAGTAGTTGCAGTTGCAGCTATTGCAACCTGTATTTTCGGTTTAGGCTTGGAATTTCAATTGGTTATGGTTTGGACTTTCTTCCTTGTGTGATAGCTCTGGAGAGAGGTATGCTACATTTATTGGCTATTAGGCCTAGGGTTTTCTTTCGGAATTATTCTCTGTCAAGGTTAAGGTGCTCAGGAGTGGCTTCGGCCTATGGTTGGGTGACAATATTGCTATATTGTCTATGGTTAAACGATCACACCTATTATTTATAACATGTTATGGGCCCACACTATCTTCAAATAGTCTAACCACTGGAAGATAGATTGGGAGGATTTGCTCAGTTACAGTTGCAGTTGCAGTCAAAGTTTTGGTTGCAGCAATGAAACCCTAACCCTCTTGTTGAAGCACCTTAAGTGAAGAGATTGACCTAATTTCTGGATAGCCTAGTGCGCCTTAACCTAGCGCATCTCCTAGTACTCTCATCAAGCTAGGACGTCAAGTTTGAGTTTTTAGTAAAAGTCAAAGCTTGACCAAATCAAAGCAGTCATGACTTACTCTATGAAGTTAGAAAAAAAAGTTGGAAGGGGCTTCTAACTTCAAAGCATGGAAGACAAGGATTGACCTCATCCTTGCCAAGAATAAAGTGTTGGACATCATGAAAGGAAAGATTGTGGAACCACAGTTTGAAGAAGGAAAAGAGAAGGAACCTCAAAACGTTGCAATCATGGAGAAGTTCAAGGACAATGAAATCAATGCCATGAGAATCATAGTGGACTCTGTAAAAGACCACTTAATACCCTACATCTCTCATCTTAACTCATCTAAGAAGATGTACGATGCCCTAACTAATCTCTTCTCAGTTAGAAAAATTGGACAAGTAATGAGTCTGAAGAATGAGCTTCACGACATGAAAATGAATGATGATGAAAGCATAACATCATGCTTTGTGAGAATCTCCCAGTTAAGAGATCAACCACAAGCTATTGAAGAAATCATTTTAGAGAAGGAACTGGTAAATATAGTACTCAATGGACTTCCCAAGACATGGGATGCATTTTCCGCAAGCATGAACAGAAGAAAGGAGTATCCCGCATTTGAAGAACTTTGGACTTGTTGTGCACAAGAAGAATCAAGGATTAATGCAAAAGAGAAATCCCAAAATAAATACAAAGATCAAGCCTTCACAGCAAAGTTTAAGAATTTTAGGAATAAGAAGAAGTTTAGCTTGAGGAAGAAACCAAATCAAGAAAAGGATATGTCAAAGATACAATGCTTCAAGTGTCGAAAATATGGTCACTACAAGAACCACTATCCTGAGTTAAAGAAAAGGAAGGAAACAAACGAAGCCTCAATTGTCGAAGAAAGGGAACCCTCAAAGAAGGCCAAGCAGGATAAAACATACTTCTTCTTCTAAGTTAAGGTAACAATATTCTTCATAGTTCTTGTACATACCTTGTTTACATAGTTTTTGTACATATCTTGCATATCTATTTCTTAGAAGATAAGATGTTCAAGTGAAACAATACCTATGGAAGAATAACAAGATAAGGATTTCTATCACGATGACTACAAGTCAAGCAATACACATGAGAAGATGAAGTACATTGACAACCCTTGGTAACAATTCATGTGGAAGATATTATATAAGTAACAACTTCCAGATAAGCCGAAATCAGAATCAAACTTGAAGAAACCCAGAAGATGTCAAAACAGAAAGAAGTTAGCAATCAAGAGGAAATTAGAAAAAGACTTGTGACACTTTGCATAAGGCAATAAGAATGCATACGGAAGCATGGACTATCTTAGATGGAGGGAGATGATTACAGAATTCCAAAAGAAGAGCATGCATTCATGCATGAAGCAAGGATTAGGAGGAAGCTAATCCTAAATAATATGATTCATTGAGGATTATGAAGTATCTATCCCTGTTCCCATTGAAAGTAGCAACCATGAAAATCAGCACGTATTCAGTTTGACTTTAGAAGAAGTCTTCTTCGAAAAGAATCCTTGAAGTATCCTCGGTTGTCCATCTACATCCATGATCCTATGATGAAAGGAAAAAGTTGGAATCTTCAGGGCATGGAATCTATATAAAACTCCATGGACCCAAGAGCTAAAGAGAAACATGAGGAAGAACATGAAGATTCCAAGAGACAAAAAAAATCCAGAACAACCAATTATTATACCGAGAATCACAAGACTACCAACTTGGTTTGAACCCACTAGAAGCAATCAAGCAGAAGAAATGGAAGTTATGATGAAGAACAATATATGTAAGAAATTGTGAAAAAGGATTATGAATGGAAGCATTGCGAGATTCAGAACTAGAGGTTCTTCCAGAAGGAGGAGAAAGACTATGATAACAGCTTGTTCCCGTAAACCAGTTACACCTCTATCTGAGCTATTATATCTCTTGCAGTATCCATGGATTGAAGTTTACATCAGTTGGTTGTAAAAGACTGCTCTCCCAATAGATCATTTGAGGAAGAAGCTTATGTAAAGAAATCTCAAGGTCTTGAGGTATACCAGAAAGAGACCCATGTATGCAGATATAAGAAGACCTTATATGGATTCAAACAACTTGATGCGGAGTATCTCATATACAGCAAAAGCGTGGTGAAAAACTCTCTATGACAGAGATAGTGTATCAGAATAGTTACTTAGAAGTATGGGATGATGGATTGTTAATCCATAGCAAACTCTCATAATGACAGAAGAAGTGCTACTTGGATATGTTTTAGTTTGAGCCTTGCCATGATGTCAGGAGCTAGCAGGAAACAGAAGTGCATAATTCGACCATGACATATTGTAATGATCAGAGCTATATGAAGCCTTCAGAGAAAACTAGTGTTCCATGACAGACCAAAGTACATTGAGATCAAGCGCTACATTCTCCGTGATGAAGTCCAGAAAAGAGAAGTGGTTCTCCAATATATCTCCACAGATGAGCAAATAGCAGATATTTTGGTAAAGCCTCTGTCCAAGATGAAAAAGTTTGCATACTTAAGAAACAAGTTGGGGCTCGTGGAGACGACTTCCTTATTGAAAAAGGAAGAGATTACTCCCATGTTGGGAGGGAGCACTAATGTGTTATTTATTTATGGACACTCATTTTTCAGTTTGAAAAATGGTCCAGGATGAGTAGTTCCTTTCCATCTCGGAAAGTGGTTTGAGATTTATGACGGACAGGCATTTTCCAGCTCGGAAAGTGGTTTGAGATTTATGACGAACAGGCATTTTCCAATTCGTAAAATGGTCCAGATCGGACAGTCATTTTCATAATGAAAATGGTTCGATAGATTGTTGATGTACCACAGACAGTGATTCCCCTTGTGGCTAGTGTGGGGGAATTATCTAGGACAATCATTCTTATGAGCAGTCACTCTCAGTAGTGGTCAAGTAGAATGGTCTGCCTCGTCGGGCAGTCATTCTTTCGAAGTTCACAGTTGTGAGCAGTTTCGAATAATGGTATGTTTTGGAGGTTGGTGTAGGACAGTGATTTCCTTAGGAAATGGTCCGGACAGTGATTCCCTAGGGCAGACTCATTCTCTCCAGGTTGCACTATGTTTAGTGCCGGAGGAATGGTCGAGGTTCAGCAATCAGGGACAAGCATTCCCTAGGGAAGACTCATTATCTCTGGGTTGCACTATGTTTAGTGTCGAAGGAATGGCCCAGTTAGGTGACTGGTCCAAACTTAGAAATCAGAGACAGCTATTCTTATGTGCTTGAGAAGAATAGTTCAGATAGCCCATGGTTGATGTTTTACTTTCTGAGGGCAGATGCTCTTCGAGATCTCACAGATGTGAGTGGAAGAATGGCCCATATGACTCAGTTTATATCATGATATTGTTGTTATGCAGGTTGATATCAGATGATATGATTTCTATGGAGACTATATGTCCTTGGACAGTAGATGCATGCTACTATGGTGGATGTGTTCCATTGGTTGTGACTATGTGTCGTTGATTAAGTAGTCGTGTGCTACTTGGTGTGGTTGTGTACCACTGAATAGTAGTTGTGTACTACTATGGATAGACATAGTTGTGTTCTAATGAATGACATTGTTTTGATTGCCATGTAGACTATCAGTAGTGTTGAAAATGATTATCAGCTATATGGATGGCCAGTGTATTGATGGAAATACATTCTCCATACGGAAAATAGTCCAAGACATGTATTCTTCTAGGACGTATGTCTGGATTAGAAGAATAGTCCTTGTATCCCATGGTGTGGCTTCCAGCATCTGTTGGAATAGTTATTCTTCTAGGACATATGCCTGGATTATAAGATTGGTTCTTGTATCACTCTCTGGAGTGAGTGACTTATTCAGCATCATGCCCGATTACTCAGATGGAGTATGGTTTCGAGAGATGATGCAATTGATGTTGTCAGATGATATTGATAGTTGTGATGGTGCTCGTGATCTAATCATGAGATAGCATGTATGGCTATGATGATGCTACCAGTTGAATGGTATGTTTGTGCCCAAGACCATTGCTTTCAATACCTCCCTAGATAGGAGGGAGTGTTGATATTATGGTAGTTGCAGGAGGTATTAACATCGACGTGTAACCCTGACAAGAATAGAATATTTTGGGAAGCAAGAAGAAACCCTAAAGCATTGGACATAACCCTAGAAGACAAGTCGGCTAAAAGAAATATTTAATATTGAATTTTTAGCCTCCAGAATGAGAAGTCGGCCCAGCCAGCTAAGGAGAAGCAGTATAAATACAGGACGCCAAAGTTCATTTGACACACACAGCTCGCAAATGCAGAAATGTAAGAGTGCGCACTGCAAAAACTGAGTAAGTGCGCAAGTCTGGAGAGTAGTTGCAGTTGCGGCTACTACAACTTGTATTCTCGGTTTACACTTGGACTTTCTAGTTTTTGTGCTAGATCTGGAGAGAGGTACGCTATATTGATTGGCTATTAGGCCTAGGTTTTGCTTCTAGAATTATTCTTTGTCAAGGTTAAGGTGTTCGGTGGTGGCTTTGGCCTATGGTTGGGTGACAATATTGCTATATTGTCTATGGTTAAACAAGCACGCCTATTATTTCTAACAAATATTTGGGATGACTTTGTGAAAAAAGAGATACATTTGGAATCTTGTTCAACAAAGCAAAAGGAACTAGAATACCTAGCTCCCATTAGGAGGATAAGGAAGGAAAGCAAGAAAGAATAAAAGGTAAGAAGAAATATTCAAGCCAAGCTCATAAATATTTGAGTAATGTGAAGTTTTTTAGGTGTCACCAGAAGGGACATTATACCAGTCAATGTCTAAAGAAAACCAAAAAGGCCAAACAATAGAAACAGGTCGTAGGGAGTGCAAGTATTGTAGTTGGAGTGGACGAGTTGTCATCTCAGCTTGAGACCACCTTCTCCATGGTCTCTTGTTTATCTTCTAACATTGTGTTTAGTGTTGGATGGTATGTGGACAGTGGGGCATTGTGACATGACTCATGACAGGAGACCCTTCAATGTGCTTCAAGAGAAAAAGGGAGGAATGAGAATGGGGTTGGGTGATGATGCTACATATCCTATGAAAGGATTGGGCTCCATTTCCTTTTGGATGCCATCAGGTGATGTTCTTGAGTTGATTGATGTTTTGTTTGTTCTTGGTTTGAATAAAAATATTCTTTCAATTTCGTCTATGTCAAACCTTTAGTGTAGAGTTGCATTTGAAGGACAACAACGCACTATCAATGATTGTAGTCTAGCAAGTCCAAGGACTTTGGCTAGAGGTGTGAGAGATGGTGGCCTTTACAGGTTACATGTTGATCATATGGTGCTTACCAACTGGAGCTTGGGTGGGCCTTCTAGTTTTAACTTTTAAGGAGGCATATGCAAAGCATGTATATTAGGATTCCATGGAGATAGGTTCAAAACATATTGTAGAAACAATTGTAGATTCCAAGCTTGCAATTGATATGTGTGTTGGAGAGTACTAAAACAAGGTTATTGGATTCTCTCGAAAAGAGGAAGTTGACCTTGATGAGATTCTTTCTCTGGTTACCATAGGATTCTCTTGGAAAGAGGGAGTTGGCCATGTTGAAAGTTTTGCTTCAGTTGTTGGAGGTTTTGAAGTGTATGGGCAAGATACCCATGTTGGAGGCCCCTTGGGTTGTCGATTGCAATACAAGATTGGTATTTTAAGATGGATGAGATTTATGTAGAAATTTATGATTGTGAGTTTGATAGATCTAATTGACTTGTCTTCATCTTGTTTGAGAAGCAATTATCTTTGCAAAATGTCTTAAACAACTCATGATGTGGTGTCTAGAGTTTTTGGTCCAAGAAATTGATATGAAGGATGTTCAAATCTGGTAGGTTGATGGTGATCCATTGTTATGTTCCTTCATATTCATAAGTGTGCAAATCCCTAGAAAAGGGGAGGTTTGAGATGCTATGATAGTATCTTATTTTGTTGGATACATTGAGACGTCTAAGGTTTACATGATTTACATTATAACACAACATAACACTGCAGTGAGCCAAGATGTGAAGTTTGATAAGGATGCATGGTTCTCTAGAGCACAAGTATCTCCTTCAATGATTGGAGTGAGAAGGATGATGTTTCGGAGTCTATTTCAAAGGCTAGAGAATAATCAAATTGAATTGTGGACGAGGAGAGCTTGAGAGCTTGAGGATGAATATTTCCTCACCCTATACTCCAACATGCAATAAGGCGAGATGCCTACTCAAACATTGCAAGATGCACAGGAGCATGTAGGAGCACCTAGATCTTCAACAAGGGAAAGTATGCCTCTTGGGAAATATGTTAGCCATATTGCAATAACTACTTCCATTTGTGAGCCTTTCAATTGTTTAAGGATGTGAGGTGTAATGCCTTGCTAGAGGAGAGTGATGTTTGGTGACAGTTCATTTACTTGGGCTAGTGATTGATTATGAGATTGCAACAAGCACATATTTGCAAATGGAAAATTTAAGTGAGATGCTAAGAGAGAAGACAATGGAAAATTTAAGTGAGATGCTAAGAGAAAAGACAGAGATTTGTGAAAACACTTTCCTCGTAAAGAGGGAGTGTTGGCTCTTGAAATTATTTTGAAAATGTTTACACCATGCTTAGGGGTGCTTCATGTGATGTGGGGTGCGTGGTTTGTTGACTACCCTTGGTTGTACCATAATGAACATACACATTGGAGATAGTTTACTCATGGATGTTATACCTTGACTAGATGCTTATGTGGCTCACTTCCTTAGAAGGTTGGAGACCTATGTGGCATGATGAGACTCTTCATGAGGCAAACATGGAGGGCTTGGTTGATTGCTTCGGAGGACAAGCCATTTGGAAGAGCATTGGGCATCTTTAAAGAAGGTATTGAGCCCTAGGTAGCATGGGGACACTTCGTTGCTTGCATGGCAGCTTATGCTTAACTTGTGGATGGTTGAGTTGAAAAGTGTTTGTGAACGTGTGGTGGACCTAAAGGAACCCGTGACTTAAGAGGGAGCATTGGAGCAGTAGAGGCCTTTGGAGGAGTGTTGGACACTTCTTGTGGAGTGCTCAGCTTGGGACCCTTGTTATTGGACATGCATGCCTTGGAGCTTGATATGTGTCACTTAGAATTGGAGCACTTCACATGTGGACCTATCTAGTTATTAGTTAGGTTGCTTGGTTGTGGGCCTTATCAACATTATTATTGTTGGAATCTCTCACTTTTCACATAAATAAAGATAGGAGAGAGTATTTGCATTCATCCATTCATCACACATAATTATTGGAGATGTGAAAGCTAAAGCAAACTAGTGTTTTTCACTTGTACTCTTCTTTATTGTACTTTTCTCTCTTTGTTTTGAGCAGTAGGGTTCTTGAGTTGATTCAAGAAGAAGATTGAGTTTAGAGTTTTCCCTAAGAAGACAAGGGAATCTAGGGTTTGAAAGAAATCCTAGAGGAGCAAGGGGAATACTTGTTCTTGTGGTTCTTGTGAGAAAAGAAGAGTTGTGGCATTTGGAAACCCTAATGCTACTAGGAGTGCTTGATGTGGGGAAGATGGTGGGAGACTATCTTATTTTCTCTTGTACATTTATGGGATGTGAATGTAGATGCCAAGGAGAACTTGTCAACATATATACTTGATTTTTGTGAATCTTTGGTGGAGTGACTAGCTTTGGTTGGGAGTGATTCCTAGCTAGGAAGAGTTTGTGGCTAGGCTTTTCTAATGGTTTCCCTTGTTGGGGCTTAAAGAGCATGCTTTGTACCAACTTGTATTAAGTTATTGGTATGTACTTGTGACTTCATCTTGTGTGTGTGTGTGTGGAACATGATTCATTGTCCAAACTTGTGTACTTGCATATTTGATTTTCAACTTATGTTCTCATGATGATTGACTAATTTGTAGAGCTAGTTATGCATGCCAATTTGGCATAACATTGAGCAAATTTTGTTAATTGGTTTAATAATCAACGTAGATCCATCTTAAACCCGAATCTATCAAGCACCGAGAGGGATCAAATTTCTTAATGTGTAAATTTTAATTTATATGTTGTTATCTAAATATGTATGTACATAGTTATTTAATTTTTTTAATTGAGTTGACTTTATTGTTATTATTATTATTTTAATGTAATGTTATCTAATCTAACATCACGTGACAACATCTCCCCCCACACTGGGTTGTAGAGCACCTCGCTACTCTCAGTGCAAACATATAGAAGCTAACGGCGGATTTTATGGATTTTATTAATCTGCTATAATATGTTATTTTCAAATCTGGTTTATGTTGGGAAGTGTGCCCTAAAGGCTAGAAACATGGTTCCCTTGAAGTACACTTCTTCGATATTTATTTTTTTGCATTGACTTCTGTGCTTGGTTGAAAATAAGTGAAGTATATTCTTGTAATTTATATTTCTGATTTATCCCTAAGGCTGAAAGTTCACAGGAAATAGAGCCAAGGAACCTCTAGGTTGAGGTGAAATTTCTGAATTTGTCGCAAATTGGAAATTTCAACAAGAAGAAATTTAAAAGGAAGCAAAGAAAGTTAACAGGTTCATACAAAAGATCAAGCAGGTTCATTTGAAAGTGTAGGCGTAGCTTGAGAAGAGTCGACAGAAGTGTAAACTTAGACATGACCAACATAAAATAGATCACAAATTCTTTGTTGGGGACAAAGTGTGGCTCTATCTCAGTAAAGAATGCCTACAAGAGATAGCCATGAAGTTGAAGCCTCTGAAATATGGACCTTTTGAAATCATTGAGCAAGCAAATAACAATGCTTTCAAACTAAACCTACGTCATCGTATGAAAATGTATTCAGTGATCAATGTAGAGAAATTAAGATTGTTTGAACCATCTTCGCTAGATGGGGTAGAGGAGGAATAGGGTCTACCTACGGTGGAGGATTTTGCACCAATTACATTTAAAAATTGGACACAATTTTTCAGAATAAGGTATGAATGATTCGAAGAGGACAACAAGAAATTTGGCAAATTGCCTAAAGGGGCAAAGGTCGAGGAATGTTAACCAGTGTGAGAGAAGCCAAAAGTTGCAAACAGGTTTATTCATCTTTCTTTAGAAGTTTTTGGAGACCAAAAGCCTCCCACTAGGGAGGTGTGGTCTGAATAGATCCATAAAGAATTGAAATGGCTAAGTGGTTAATTATCTGGTCATTTTGTGCTCAAGAACCCTTGTGAATTTTCATGCTTGAAACCTGTCTTAGAAGCCTTGTTTGTGGGAAAATGGCTAAGGCAAATGAACATGGAATTATGGCTGTGCGGAGCATGGACAAAGGAGGGGAACTTGTTGCCCCGTGCTCTACACTCTGCACGAAGGGAGGACACAGTTCAAAAATATGGTTAAGGCAAATGTTTACAGAAGTAATTGCTTATGCAAAGTGGAATGTTAACTCCACACTCTGTGAAGGCTATGCAGATTTTTCGAGCATCTGGAGCTTTTGGTCATGTCATGGAAGCAGTTACCCCCACATTCTACGCAAAGTCTAGTTTATGCAAAAAGAGGGAAGGATTCAAAGCATGGTCTAGCTCCGTGCTCCACCCTCTGCTCAAAGGGTAAAGGTTTGTAAAGGCTAGTGCATGCAGAGCATGAGACATGCTTACCTCCACATTCATACTTCCATGTAACAGAGTAAGCAGGTGCCACAAGACAAAGTAGGTCTATCCCTAGCTAGCAGGCAACGTGCCCACCCATGGTGTTGACACATGGGCCCTTTGACCAATCAAAAGATGCCACATGGTAGTCCAAGAAAGACACAATATTCCCAACTATGCAAAATACGAAGCGCTACAGAACACTGGTAGGGTATTTTCACTAAATCCTTGGGCACTGTTCCTAAAACAGTTGGGAAGGTCGTTGGCCTTCAGCATACCCAGGAAAGCAAGAATAAAATGACAGGTTTGCGATGGAATAGGAGTCCAACTAGGAAGAAGCTAGCGAAGGTTGCATTGGAGGTTCCACTGGTGAGTAGGTGACATAGGAGATAGAGGATCATCAACAAGTCTAGTTGACGAGATTGCACTGTCTGAAGAGGTCAGAGATATCAACTTAGATAGGAGCCAATTCTCTTGTTTGCGGAAGAGATCTCATCAGGGTGAGTTCTGCATTGGCATTGTAAATTGTGTTTCTTGTGCTTATAACCAATAAGCCTTCTAACTATAAGAGCACCATTAATAATAACAAGAGCAAAATAGCCATTTTGAAGCTGGAGTTCTTCCATATCAGGTTTCTCCAAGGTATTTCTTATGTTATTAGTGTATGTGTGATTGCAGTGTTTAATTCTGCAGCATAGACTTTGTTAAGGTCCTAACCCGCACATAGGTAGATTAATGTATTCGGATGTAATAAAGGTCAATATTAATAAGACCTTTCAATAAAATAGAATAAGGCGGATGTAAGAAGACCTAATAGAAGCTTCCGCTTCTAGAAGGA
>ML777564.1:1885140-1955182 GCA_009831015.1 Picea engelmannii | reverse complement strand
CATAACAATCAGCTTAAAAGAAACATGACTGTTGGCTGTTATAAAACAGCAGAAAACTAAAAACAAGACAGTGAAAACTTAGAGCCTTAGCTTGGTCAAAGACAGACCAAGAAGGCAAGCTGATAGGACCTGGAATTTTCACACCAACATGAGGGAAAAAGTCTGAAATGGAGGACCCAGGAAATATTTGAACCCAGAAGAATGGTTTTTTTTCTTGCTAAAGAACTGAGAAAGGGAGTCAAGGCAATTCTAAATGGAATCACCCCACAGTTCCAGAATATGTATGGCAGTAGTTAATCTCCTACATAGTACATTCAAGCTCGGAGCAAAAGTTTGGGATATTGCATAGATTCAGCAGAAAATGAGAGACAGAAGCAGTGCAGCAAGTGAAGTTCAAGAAACAACAAACTAGATTGGGGAACCTTCTGGTTTAGTTTGGACAAGGTAGACTGTAGAAGAAACATCATGCACTTATGTGCATGATATCAGGCAATGCGCAAAGAATATAGAGCTATGAGGAGGGTGTTAATAATGTTGGTGGAAAGAATCCTCCCAAGAAGTGATGGAGGATGGATAGGTACTAGGACTAACCTAAGCAACAAGACCAATTAGGTTTGGGGACAACAGGATATATCTTCTAGTTGAGAGTAGTTTACAAGTATGTTGATGGGAACTAAGTCTGGATTTTGTCAGAGTAAATAAGGTGTTAGGGATGAAAACATGAGGGAGAAGTATAGTAGTCTTTGAAGGGTCTATACTGGAAACTTCTGTCAGCATTCCACCTGTTTTGTGGATATAAAGGTAGCTAGACCCAACATATGTAATGTTGAACTTATTATTACAAAAAAATTGACCTTTAATTCAGTAAAGAAAATAATGACCATAGGGTTGAAGCAAAGGGATACCCGTGCAATTGGATCAACTTCATCACAACATTCAAGAGCAGCCTCCTTGTGAGGAATGGTAACACTGCAATAAGAAATGGCAATTCATAAAGATAAGAATCATAAGAACAACCAAAACACCATTTTAGAAATTCAGGTATGATCCAACAATGCTACCAAACTAGCGTTGAAAAGATATCCAAATCATCACGCTGTGATTCAATCCCAACTATACAAGAGTAAAGCAAAATGTCTCATAAAAACAAAAGTTCTCAAACAACATGAAGCCAGAAAAATAAAGAATGGGCACACCATGTTGTGTGATGGCTAGAACCTTTAAATTGCATTTGTATGGATTCCCTCAAAGCCGATGCATCGTAAATGTAAGGAATACTGTTACTGCGAGAAAGTTGTCGCCAAAAAAGCATAGACACAGTATGACACAACTTAAGACTGCATGCTTAACATAATATTCTACAAGCTCGCATGCTACATGACTATACCCTCCAGCACAACTTTTTGCCTAGAACATGCTGGGCTCAAAATGGCTTCTATTTACTTTTAAGTTTTAACTATCCCTCCTTTTCAGGTTGCTTATATAAAATAGCATGAATGCAGGGAGAATAAGATGTGCAGAGAATATGATAAGCTACATCATCCAGAAAAGTACATAAATGCACCAAACACCCATATAGAATAGAACAGAGAACTATATGATTGTTGCATTAATGTGTACAAGTGGTCACAGCACTACCCCATCATTTCACCTAGGGTAATGGTAATGACAATCACTGTGAAAGGTATGTCCACATATATACGAGCCACAAACTAGTGGTGATGGTCATTGGCTGGTAGGAAAACAATTATCCCTAGCCATCGATCATGTCACCCGAAATAAAAAGATCCCACTTTTTCTAATTTTGCTGATTACCATGTAGCTCCATCCTTGACATCAAAACAAATGGATTATTTCAAGATTAGGTGAATATCTGCCCCTCAAAAATTGAGCATCCTGTTCAATATGATAACTCACTGGAGAAGGTTGAGGGATATAATCTGCAACAGTTGTAGCTGCTAGAAACAGTGCTTCACATCAAACGGATCAGGTGTTGGCACGGAAAGTTGTTCAGCCAGAATTAGTGTTGCTAGAACTCTACATGTCACTTCAGGTGGTAATGCTCATTGGCCGTTGTCTGGGACTTCCTCTGCTTGTTGTAACAGTTATTATGCTGCCAGTAACAATTCAACAACTTCTTTATCTAAGCCATGTAAGCGCATTCAAATGTCAACTTGGCTTCCAATGCCTGGACTCAATCCCCCACATGCTGAAACCTACACCCCACTTGTTCTTGCATTATTCTTTCTCTAGTAATTGCCACTATATTCCCCTCTTTTTTTCTCTTCATTTTTTTCTCTTTACAATCTATTCGCCCAGCTGAACCTGTAATTTTTGTTGTTAAGGACTTCTAGGAGACTTGTACAAGTACTTTCAAAGAAAATTTGAATAAAAAACAATTTCACCACTTGATGCCTCTCTCTCCTCTCCCCAATCACCCTATATTATTCACAAAACTGTGAAGAATAACTATCATGAAAACTTTTGTAACCACCTCCACCAACTTTCTCCTCTTTTCTAATTTCAGTTACAGGGACCAATTTTTTTCAGTGACAATGTGCCTTCCTATGATAGTTGGCCTATGTGTGTCAATCTATCCACGTGCTGGGTCCAACCAATATGTGGCAACTAGCCTGCAAGTTGGAAATGGAATACATGTGATGCCATCGTCATGTGGCAATCACATGGGATCTGCTGCTATATATGGCAGTCGACCTACATATAGGGACTAGTCCACATATGGCAGTTGGCCTACATGTAGTAGCAGACTCACATGTGGAGTCCAGCCCACATCTGGGACTATCTCCCTTCTCAATGGCCCTGTGAGTTGGCCTGATTTCATTTACTTCAACTGATTCATGTGTGGGGCCCAACTCCTTTCCCCTGCTCAATCCAACCAGCTTCCCATTTTGTCTTCAACATTTCTCACATCTTTCTCTTGTATACAACTCATGGACCACTTCTCATACTACAGTTGATCCAATCTCAACCACTAAATGGCCATCCTTCATGAAGCCTAGATTTTCATTGAACAGTCTTTATCTTTGATTGCCATAAGAATTGTTCATGGGCACATGTAAGGTCAAGATAGCTTCACTTTGGATCGAACTAGGAAGGAGTCCTTTTCGGTTATTGTATTCAATTGTTTCTAGAGGACATAGAAGCTCAAGATAGCTTCAATACAGATCATATTGGGAAGGAGTCCTCTCTAGTTATTGTATACCTGAGCTATTTTATTTATAAGATCATATGTGGCTCATTGAGTGACTAGGTTAGTGGTGGTTTGGACCCACTAGGTTGCTAGTTAGTTGAGAGTTATTGATGCCACAAACCCTCGGCCGGTGCCAATTATGATGACTTTGATCCAAACACATTGTAGTCCATGACCACCTTCATCTTTCTCCAAAAATTTTGGTAGTAGTGCCTTCAATCTTAGATAATGTTATTTAACTATCTCAACATAGTCTTGTTTCACATTGTAGATTTCATCTACAATCCCAATGTCATCCTAGGGAAACTAAAATTCTTTCTAGGGCATTTACCAAGACTGCTCCACTTTTCGAGTGCTAGAGGAGAATCCTTACACCAATCATTTGCAACATCTCTCAAAGTAGCTTGGAAAGATTTGCACCCAATAATCTCCATTTTTTGGAACAAATGCATCTTATATTTCATTAATGCACAAGTGAAAATACCTCTTATATTCATAATCTCCAACCAAAGTAGGGGCATGCCCATTTTCCCTTCCTAGGGCCAACAACTCCAATTTGGTTCCAACTTCAAGAGAATTAATAACTCAACAAATTCCCCTAGGCAGGCAAGAAGCTTCCACATTTTTCCAAATTTCTAGTCTTGCACACATTATAGTGGTAGGTTGGATCCTCATTCCTATATTTGTTGAATGTGGAGAGACCTTGCCTTTCGAGCAATATTAAATTTACATTTGGCTTCGTACTCATCCTTACAAGACACTACCTAGGTCAACCCACTATGGGGGTTAAACCCCAAGATGGCCTTCTATGCAAAGCACTTCATGGAGCTGAGGGGCAGCCTTGTTGTTCAACGCCCTTACACACTTTAGTATTGAATGCATGCTCTCAAGATCCCTCTTGGGAAATTTCAAGTCGATTCCCATCGGCTTCGGGTCGAAACCGGTCTGCCAGCGCTGCCATCTTCATGAGGCTGAGACGGAGGAACACTTCATCTTCTGATGTCCCATCCATTACAAGATTAGAGGACTATTTCACTATCTTTTCAAAATCTCAAAACTCTCTCTCCACCTTCTAATTTCTAGACCAAAGATGCTTATCCCTATACAAGATGGAGGCCCTCGGGCTTAGATCCCACTCAGTCTAGCCACCCCAACCCAGACCAGACACCTCCAACCCAATTACTTCTTTCTTTTGCGTGCTCCCGATAGACAAAGGCACCAAGAGGCAGGTACACTACATCAGTGGTTAGATCCATGAGATCCCAAGAAGCCAAACTGGCTTAGCCAATGAGACCCTTACGTGGATGTCGCCTTAGATCTAGGGACAGTTCACATGGCACCAACAAACAGGAAAGTTCCTCCAAATCTCAAAACAAGGTTACAGCATCTAGAGAGTAAGACATATCTCAAACCAAATCTCCTAGCTCTTCTATATCCTCCGATCAATCATCTATCATGAGCTTCTTCTCTTTGGCCTCAAATGTTAGGAGAGAGAGTATTGAGGGTTGTTGATCAACGCCCCCCAAGCGATACGACATCCCCACTCCCTCACTGGAGGTCTTTTTTGGGTTCTCAATAGTACTTGCATGTATCTATGTTACTGTTTCTTTTCTATTTCGTGGTACTAGACTATAGATCTTATCTAGCATAGTTTAAATTTGTTTTTATCATGCTTTTATAGGAGAGATATTTGCACTCCCACTTTATATCCCACACTATTGTACTTAGCAATCCCATTGACCTATTTGTGGTCATTAGTTGGACATTAATAAAATTATCTTATCTTCTCTTAGCTTATCTTATCAACTCAATTGGATTGAACTAGAATGAAAGTCAAACTAAACTCCCTCTAGAAAGGGCACACTTCTTCGTGCACTGAAAATAGGTGATGTTGAGCCCAAGTTAGAAGGCAATAAAACTTCTCAAAGAATGCACCCTCCTCTACTGCTTGGTCAAGTCAACCTAGCAAAAGGTTGCTTGGAGAAGAAGCATAGTTAAACTAGAGGAAAATTGGAGTACAAGGCAAGTCAACCTAAAAATGTATCCTCCAATAATAGGTGCTACTTGTTAGTTACTTGGGCAGCAAGTAACTTGTTCTCCAAGCAATATATTCATCAGTAAGATATTTGCATCATTGATAGAGGCTCATCCGTGTTTCAAAGCATATGGGCAGCTTGGGAGAAATGTAAACCCTTCAGTGTCCAAAGGGGATCTAAACCCACAGGAAGATATTTAGTGTGACGACTTTCAAAATGGTGGACTCAAATGTCCGAAAGAAACCATAGTTGTCTAGAGGAAGATCCCCCGCCCCAGGCTGCGCTTGAGGCCAAAAGACTCAACAAAATCAAACTTTGCATCCCACTTGTATGATTACCAAATACAATACATGAGATAGGAGGACCTCAAGCAAAAATACAACCTCAAACCCACTAACAAATTCATTTTACAAAAGGGTTTTGAACTTTTATTGGATGAAATCTTTCCAAATCTGGCTATAACAAATTATGAAAACTGGGGGAACTAGGCCAGAAGTTTTCAAGGCCCCTTTTGTCCATTGATACAATTCACATTTACAGTTATTTTGAGAGCCATTTGGGGTTCAACGATAGGCTCAACAAAGGATACAAATGTTGGGTTCAACTGCCAAAACATCTACAATATTTTTAGTTATCTTAAAATCCCCACTTACCTAACAGGTATGATCTTGATCAACCAAACCTTATATGATGAAGAGTTGGTCAGCACCAACAAAATTCTTTTTTGCCCAATTCATAATCTAACAAGTCTTGCAACCAAAGCCAGACTTTGCAAAATGGGTTTTGGTGCTTTCAAATGCTCCCTTTGTCAAAAGGAGGGAATGGCTCTGCACTTGTTTTGGTTTTTTCCTCTAGCCAAGTCTGTCTAATCGTGGGTTTCCACCTTGCAAACCCCCTCCTATATGCTGAGCTAAACTAGTTGGCAGCTTTATTAGAAGAAGCCTTGTGTTGGTATGCCACCTTCGATACTGCTTGGCAGCCTTTGAAGCTGGAAATTCCATTCTGCATATGGAAGTACCATAATAGTGTTATTTTTAATAGTGATTCTCAGATGAATTTTAATTTGTATTTTCTAAAAGAGGTAATCCATTCTTCCCTTTAGCGGATTTGTGCACATGCCAATGAAGTCCAATTAGAACTTAAGTATTTGGTGGTGCACCTTGAATATTGGGGATATGCTCCCTAAATAACAAGAAGTGTTCCCCCGACTCATCCGTCCCCCCTAGAAATATGAAGCCAAGCATCAAAGGGACCATAGCAGGGTCAACAAAGGGAAAGATCTCAGAATAGAAATTCCAATGACAGAGGTCCCCTTGTGCAAAGAAGAGGACAGGTGCTACTGACAGAAAAACAGCAGCCAAGAGACCTGAGGTACAGCCTGCAGATGGTTCTCCCACCTCCTGAGATCCAGGTGATCAGACAGACATGGGCAATGAATGTTGGAAGAGAAGCTGAGGCCCAGTTACAGCCCAATGTGGAAAAGACTGTCACCTAAATAATCGGTTGACATATTCGGTACTGATGGGCACCCCAAAGGGACTTAAAAGTGTTTTATGATATTAATCTCTTGGACTTTCAGCCACGGTCCCAATTCTGTGATATTTTTGCAATATGCTTTTTAAGTGGATAGTTTTATTTGTTTATGTTGACCCTAATGACTAGTGGCTTAGAATACCTGGCATGAGATGTTCCCCTGGACGCCACTTCGGTATGCATATCTCCCTAGACCTTATGCAGTCTAGCGGGAAGACTTAAGTTTATAAGTTGATCATTTTTCAATTAATAGAAGCATCATTTTCAAGGAAAAAGAAAAGGTACTGAGCTAAATATTCATAAAATGATATAGTAAAACCCAGCAACTTGAGTAAAGAAAGTCTAGGTGTGCTTCAAAGTTCAGATTGTTTCTAATAAAATATTTTGTGCAGTTGTGAGTTTCATTAGCCGGTATATTGGCATCTGGTATATATGCAAAGTCTTGATCAAATCATTTCAATGAAGCTAAACATTCAAACTTTCAAAAAGAATCCTATAGAAGAATAAAATAATAAAACAAAACAAAAGAGAAACAGATTAGGTTGTCTTCCATGTTACATTTGCTCCAATTTCATGGTTGTCTGCATTTGACCCAAAAGCCAAGTTTGGTTTAGCATCGTTCAAATGCTCACATTTGGTTTCAATGTTCACATAGAAATTTCTTTATCATATGCAAATCTTAGGGGTCCTTTTGTTACTCATGAATATTATATGATCTGATGATATATCTCAAAGTTTGTCCTTGAAAGCTTTGAATAGCTTGCAAGTATATAATTCACAACTCAAAATGTGAAAAATATCCAAAAATTTGTTTAAACTTATATTAGGCTAGCTTTGTATATTTTAGGTTGTAGATAGGGTTCAGTCAAACAGAAACCTAGCCTGGGCTATTCCGTTTCAGACAATAATGATATATTATTACTGTCTGGATGCATTGCAATGTATTGACCTCCGTAAACACAACAAATTTAGACAAGAGTGCCCTAGATTTCACTAGAGGAACAGCAACTAATGCTTTTTGAGTCTACACACAACTCCCTTTTAACAATATAAAATGTAGTCTTAACGTAAGAAATAAATTATTCAAATCTCTTCTTTATAGACGCTGTAAAGATATTGCCCTTGATATTCCTATGGACAAAAACAAGAAATAAATGAGCAAATGGAAAAAAATATCTGCAAAAACAATTCATGGGACTGGACCTTAAAGCTTATATCTTTTGTCATATTACATGGTTAATTCCTATGCTAGAGGCTCAGATGAACAACTGTATCTGTGCTTGTTGCTCAAAGTTTAGCTGAAAGATATGACCTTTTATCAATTACCATACATAATCCAGTTGTACTACAAACTGGAATCCAGAGAAAGAAAATGAGAAAGATAAGAGAGAATCGAAGCTAATTTCAGCATTTCTTGTCAATGACTCAATGGAAAAAGTGTGTACCTGAAACCAGCGAAGTCTGGAGATGAATATACTTTGAGAAACTCTTTAATATCATCAACAAGAAAAGGCACATATATTGCATCAAATCCTATCTCTCCGAATGCCCTATTGTGCAAAGTTGGTCCTTTACTGTGACTGACTGGATTTCCGATAAGTCCAAAGACTTTCGTGTCTCTCCCCAAGCCTCGGATCTTGTATATATTTAACATATCAGCCAACGTTGCCTGTCCAGGAGCTGATTCTTTCCCAGCTTCAAGGGAGCCAAATGTAAGATATCCACCAAATTTTGGGCAGAGAAGACGGCTTATTAGCCCCCTCTCACTCATTACGAGTGCAAGAATGGGCACCTGCACTTGCAAGAACCAACCATAAAGTCAACGAAATATGCAAGAAGAAATTTATTTGTGAGAGAGTTATCTAAAAATCCATTTCCTCTGTAACTGCAAGTCTACTACTGATTTGCACCTAGTTAGAAATCAGACTATATTAACACAGCCCATGAGTATTTTAAGTAATGTATGCTCATAAACCCATTCATTTAAAGAAGGAAGCCATTTTTCTTGGGAGTGACCTATGGAATTGGAAACTCGTATGTGAGAATTTCAGCTTTCATATATTATTTGCATCTAGTACAATCCATACTATGTTAAATAGGAAAGCAACTTATCGTGTGAAACAATGTTAGTCTATTCTATGGAAGGCCTGGTAACAACTCCAATATTAACAGTAATGTCATTAATGGGAACTGCTGCTGCTGCAGGTTGTCATCTCTATCAAAAGCACATGGAAAGGGACATCCCCAGAATTGTAGTTTGAGAAATCACCCACTGAGCCTTGACTTGGAGGTAGAAAACATATTGAAGAGAGTGAACCTCTGACTTCTCCTTTACAGCCCAAAATGAATTTGTCAACAATTGAGGTGTAATCTTTATATGGACCTATAAATTGCTTGTTACATTCTTCCCAAAACCTCCTCCCCTTCCCTTGACTCTTCATTGCTAACCAGAACATGTCTTGACATTTTATTTTTATTTGTTTTGATATTTAGACAGCATTATGACTCACTGCCTGAATTTATCTAGCCTCTTGGTTGCCCAATCACCAATTGTTTTAACTTTTGGCATTAAACAGAGGCAAAACAACAGGTAATTCCAATGCCATGCAATGGTCATGAAGCATGATTGTATATACTATAATGTGTGCAATGGCATCTTTAGCCATGTGTGCTTTCCTTTGCTCCTTTTGTTCAAGTGCAATGGCTGGAGAGAGAAGAGTGACCAGAAGTTCATATAGTGCAAGTAGTTGTTAGTCGTAGCAAATTTCAAGAGATAATGGTAGTGTTCTGTTGTTGCTGCACTTTATGAGGTGTAGATACCTATCCCATTACGTGTTCACCTGGTGATAGATGCAAACTGCATGAACCAGGGTCCTGTTCATGACTCCATTATGGCCATCATTTTGTGGATAGAAGTAGAAAATCTCAAATTGACAACCTAACATTTTCAATAGGTATTACCAAAGATGACTGAGGAAATAACTATCCCTATCAAATATAATAATGAAAATTCCACAACTTAAAGAACATCAATGGATTTGCAGCGGGAGATGAAGATTACAATTTTGGATAAGTGACACACTACTACAAAAGTACAATCATGCTATTGTTGGGTGCTATGGACCTTGCCTCACATGAGCTGTCTTGGTATCATGGTATTATTCCTTGCACATTTATATGGTGTCTATCATGCTCCTATGATGATGTTTGACGCAATAGACAATGATTTTTATAGAGCACTCACTCTCTTGCCACGTGGATTTCATGCATATTACTTGATGTTTGTGATGGAGCACCCTAAGGTTTTGAGATTGACTTGGCATGGTTTTGGCACTTGATCACAGTCTTTTGAGGAGCATTCCACTTATCCCATTGTTGGCTTCATGGCACATGTTTTGAGATCAACCAATACACATTGCAGATTTGGAGGAGTTGTTTGCCTTGGGCGTTGGATGAGACTTTTCACAAGTTTCTTGCATGATGATCTCTCTTTATTCAGTGGATATGCCCAGTTTTGATGGATATCAGTATGTCAATGGGTATTTTGCACATGGTTCAGGTGGTTTGACCTATGGATGAGGGTTGATCATATTATATCTCTTAGTGAGAGCACCCTGATGATTGAGGTGTCTATCATGATCCTATGGTGATATTTGATGCGATAGATAGTGATTTTTGTGGAGTGCTCCATTATGGCATGATTTTTCAAGGTTGTATGGGTCAACCCACTCCATGTTGTAGAGTGAAACTCCATTACTAGAGTGAACACTTCATTCTCATAGAGTGCTCCCCTACTTGCACACATGTGGAGGCATTTCTCGTGGTTTGAGACTAATTTACATTGGAGAGAGGTCGTTCCATGCATGTGGAGGATAGTGGGGGTTTGAGTTGACTTAGCCCTTGGTTCATGGTGTCTATTCTATGCTAGTCAACCTTATTTTATGAGATCCACTTCACTTTTCTTGATTTATGGAGGGTTGTTACACTTTGGAGCCACACATACCATTTGGAGGGTTTATTGCATATATTCCGAGGGTGGTTCTACTTTGAGGACGTCCACTTTAAGAGGTTGTTTTACACACATTTCCATGCTATTTTGTTGAGGATGCCCCACTATCTTGAGACTTGGTTCACGCCTAGGATACTTCTTTTGAAGGGAACACATATGGAGAGAGAGTTATTATTTTGGGGGTTGTTATATGGTCAAATCCTCATCTAAAGGAGGCGCCCTATCTTCTAGCTCTATTTTTGGAGAAGGTTGTTAACTAACTCCATTATTTTAATATTGTTTGACTTTTATTAAGGAGTTAGTTACTTAAGAGCATTATTGTATTGTTTTCCTTACATAATTTATTGTAACTCCTTGGAGAAAAATGTGGATCTCAACAACTCATTGCTACTTTTAGTAAGAAGTTGTTGACAGGGTTATTTTATTGTTATTCCTTGGAGAACTAATGGATCCAAAAAAACAAATACTTCCTTATTGTTGAGGAGATAGAGTTGAAACCTATATAAGGGTTTGCTCTCTCCATTTGTAAGGTGTGAGTTGGAAGTGCTCCCAAGATTTGGAATAAAAATTATTTTATCTTCATCTAAGCGATTGAGGGATAGTTATGCTACTTTGTTGAATGTGTGGGGGATGTTCTTTGAAATATTCTAGGTTGTAAAGTTTGGGAAAAACCTCCTGGTTTTGGTGTTGGACTTTCGTCAAACAGTTTGCATGCTTCTGTGTTTATGGCTGTAGGTGAAATTCTAATGGACAGCAGGCTGTCTCTTTGTTATGTTTTCTGATATGATGGTTTTCTAACCCCTTATACCTCCCCAATGAATGTCAAGTGTTTTATTTTGACATCGGACAAAACCCATAAAAATAATGGCAAGACATTCACATTTCAATGAACAAATTTGCTAAATAATGGCTGTTCTTTATTAAATAAAATTGCTGAAACAATGACAGTCACAATGAGGTGAAAATACCTCCCAAAATGAAGAGAATGAAGTCTGTAGGAAACTTAGAACCAACCCAAACACGTACAGCCCTGAGAAAGCATCCAAAAACTGTCCCACGACTTGATAAAAGGGGGGCGACTCATGTAATTTAATGCCCAGCCATTTGATTGAATGAGTTATCAGCCACAACTCGGTGATAATCCCCTTCACCATGCAACGAACAGCTCTCTAATGGAGGTCGCCCAACAGCAGTGATCCCCTCCTTATTATCCCACGCAGCATCAAAGGGAAATGTAGCTATAGCCAACAAGAACACGCAGCCACAAGGAAAGAGGAACACGGCCAGCAAGAGATGAACACGCTGCTCCTATGGGGAATGATAGTTGGAACCACAACGAAGATACACGCCCCAACAAGCAGCCACGCTGAGGAGAGGTAAAGAGTCGGCCTCAATAGAAACACACAGCAGAATAATGGAGGATGCGTCCAGCTTCAAAGAAAAACGACCCAAACTCTCCACTCGTGCCAAAAGAAAATGCCCCCTCTTCTTTCTTCCGCAAATGAAATTCTTCCCTCACTGAAGATCTTCGAACCACAATGCCAATACCTACAAATGAAAAGCCTGAATGGCTTCGCCAATCTCCCGACTAGGACAGATGGTTTCATTGCCGAATCCGAGTGCCGAAATGGGTTTCCAACTGAAACCCTCGTTTGCTCACCGAGCTCTTCTCCAAATTCAATTTTCAAAATGAATAGTCAATAATCCCCTTTCCAACCCTCGCTTGTCCTTTTATTCCTTTACTTTTCTTTTTCTCCATTAAAATATTCATTTAATTAATAANTGGAGAGAAATACCCTCAAAGAGGGGTTTAATATTAATAAACTCACTTTTCCTAAGTTTTCACTTTATAATTTGAAAGTGACTTTACCAATATCATTTCCCTAACTCATCCGTCTAATGGTTTACGGGAAACTGTATAAACCATCACGGTATCCCGACTGCCTAGGAAAAACGGGACATTACATTCTTGGTGTGTATTGGCGATTTTATTATAGGTTTTGGATTATCAAAGACA
Organism: Picea engelmannii; assembly: GCA_009831015.1. NCBI lineage: Eukaryota > Viridiplantae > Streptophyta > Pinopsida > Pinales > Pinaceae > Picea > Picea engelmannii. Next base: position 1,942,376 of record ML777564.1, on the reverse strand, counting down.
ACTCAAGGATCCATAGAATAGCAGTCTTGCTACGTTGGAAGAGGTTAAGTACCCGTTGGCTTCATTGTTCCTTTTTTCTATAGAGAAAATATTTTGTCATAGACATCTTGAGAGTGAATGCATAGTTTGGACCTTTTAGGCGAAGCTACCCTTGTATTGGTTTAGAAACGGGTCTCACTATAGAGTCCCTTTCCTTCCTCTAATTTGTGATAATTACTCACCAAATTTAGAGCTGTTGCGGCACATCCTTGGCTGTACAACCAGCTCTTAGATCTTTCATAGAACTGCCCTATAAAGTTGCATGTTTGACCCCATAGCCCAAACAAAATAAGGCACCAGTCTTCCCTTTCAACCACCACAAAATATACAAAAAGATTTACATTTCTGTTTTCTGTTTTCTAAGCTCCTTTGCTCCCTCTTGGCCTACAATATCTTGAGATTAGTTAACCATAGGGATTCCCCCCTAGGCTAGAACTCATCTAGTCTAAAGAGAGAAAGGAAAGGCTATTGGGGTGACAGTGGGTAGCTTGTCTTGAAGATTTTCTGAGGTCCTATGAGGCTGCCATCTAAGGCCTGTCTTTGACCTTAGTAGGGCTCTAAGTTTCAACTCTGTGGCTGTCTTTTGCTGCTGTTTTAGGACAGCAAACAGTCACCAAACTTTCAGCTCAATATTTGATGGTTAAGTGCCCTTTTGAGGTGCCCTTACAAGTGTTTTCTTTACTCAATGTTAGCACATGCAATATACATCAAAACAAATAACACTACCTCTAGATCTTTAACTTTAAAATGCTGATCTACACTTCTAAGCATGCATGAAATTGACACATAGATTTTTGGTCAACATGACCCTGGAAAAGCCCCCCCATGGGGAAAACCATTTTGGAGCAGATATATATAGAAGGCCTCAAATCAAAATGTACAACACAGAAAACATATACAAGTGAACCTGGTACAATAGCAACCACTCTCGGATGCCTTCGAGTTCCTCAAAGACTTCCCCACAAGCCTTGTGAAGTAAGGCACCCCTTGCCTTGGTGAGCCTTCCTTCTCTTTGCTTGCTTTGTCTTTATCCTGATCCTTTTCTTTGCCTTTGCTCTTGCTTGACTTTGAGCTTGCCTTGCCTTTGTCTTTGCCTTTGAAGTAGCCTCCTCCTCACAAGAAAGCCTCCTCCAACATGATGGTGCACCCCTCTCCTCAAGTGCGCCCCCTCCTCATGTAAAAACTCAAATAGAGCTCCCTCCTTCACCCTTGCGCCCTCTAAACTCTAGAGTGCGCCTCTCCAAGGTAAATGGCTCTCTCCACAAGGTTAGGGCCTCTCCCACACTAGAATGCACCCTCTAGTCTCAAGAATACGCCTCTCTTCTAGCATGTGCGCCCCTCCTCCACAGAATGTGCCCTCCTCCTATACTCATGCGCCCTCACTCACAATGGCTCCCTCTATAGCACAAGAGTAAGCCACAACAAAGGGAGTGAGCCTCCAAGCAATGGGTAGAGCCTCCTCTACTAGATGTGTGCCCCTCCTCTCAAGGTTGTGCCCCTCTCCACTAGCAAATGCACCCTCCACCACAAGTATGCACCCTCCTCGAGAATGGTAGCCAAGCCTCCATGTAAGGCATGTCCAAGCTCTCTCAACTCAACAAAAGCTTCCTCCTCAAACCCTCATGCAAGTGCGCCCTCCTCTCCTCAAGAAATGCGCCCAAGCTCTCCTCCTCTTCTCCTCTTCTCACAAGTGAAGAATGAGTCTCATAAATGCACTATACCCTCCTTTAGCCTCCTTTGGCCAAACTCTAAAATATCAATAGCCTAGATCCAATCTAGCCAAGTCTAATCAATGGGTGAGATTCAATCCCTAAATCTCATTTAAGAAACCCACTTTCCTTAGTTTGCTTTATGTCTATTAATTCACCCACTTTGTGAATTAATTGTCACTTTAATGATTAAGTGACATATTTCACTTTTGACTTAAATCTCCTAAGTCAAAGTGAAATTAGAATCATAAAGTAAAGTACAAGGGTAATAGTCTCCCCCTTTGTGTTTAGAGACTCATAAACACATGGGGACCACTTTCCAAGGTACCCAAATCTCAACATGTCTAAGTTGGCTTTGGGGTCTCACAACTTGTGCTTTGGAATTTTTACACCAAGCGAGAACCCAGGAGGTAACAAATCCCATTTTCCAGCCGGTTCCAGTCTGGTCCCAATCTGACTCTTGGCTGGTTCCAGTCCCAGATCCAGTTCTGATAATGTTGGTAGAATTAGTCTTGATATTATTGCAGGTAAAGGATAAGAGAAGTTCAGTCCACAATATCAAATGCACTGGTGCACCTTGTACCTCTCAAGGAATAGCTTGGACCTTTGTATGTGATTTGAAACCAAAAGACCCTTCCAATGAAGGATATAAGTTCATTTAGTTTGAATTTTGTATTATTACAAAAATCTAGTCTAATTTAGAAACATACAAGGTAAAGAATCGAAGCTGAAGAAACAATACAATGGTGAAAAGTATAACTATAGGGGATATTCAAGGGGATAAAGTATAACTATAGGGGATGTGTTCCCACTCTTTTTCTCTCCAAAAATTGCATTTCAGCTATGTGGGGTCTGTGTTTTCTTGCTGGTCAAGTTGTGCCAAGTTTTGCCGAGTTTCATTTTCAGGCAAGGTTCAGGCCGAGTTTTCACCTGTTACTCGTTTCAGGATGGACTCGAAAAGGCTCGGCAAGACTGACAGGTCTTGGCCAAGTCTAACAACACTGATTTGGATTATCTACATCCAATTTTTCCTCAATCCAAGGTAACTTCTAAATTTAGCTACTGATTGAACTAAAACAGTAGCACAGACTTGTTATAGTGAATCATGATCATGTACCAAGATATTCACCAAATACAGACAAAAGATACCTGTTAAAGGAAACAGACTACACTACAATGGAGCTATTTTTTTAATCAAAGGCTTCCTTTTAACTAATAATATAAACAGAGATGTACATATGCATTTTATACAAAAAAAGTAGGTCGCAAATGCACCTGCCACAAGCACTAGCTAAAGCTAAAAAAACAGGGCGGAATATAAACCAAAAATACTCATTAACCTAATACTGGCCCCTTAAAGTACAATGGAACTACCAATGTGATGTTCCAAAAAAAACATTTTTCAAAGCGGGAAAGGGCTTTAAAGCATTGAGACTGTGGGGATTGAAATGAGAAATAATAAGACAAATAAAGATAAAATGCAGAAAAAAAAAGCAAAACTGTACTGCAGTCTGCAAGTTCTGGTTCAAACTCAATGTGACAGAAAAAAGAAACAGCAAATGCCAGCATCTATATTTTGTCTGCAAACTCACTTGACAGTATGCAAGCACCCGAAATATTCGAGCAACATCAGTAATATCAGTAGCAGTTGTTGCAATCTTCACTATATCAGCTCCTGTAGATTGTATTCTTGCCACAAGAAGGCCAAGATCCTCAAGTGATGGCGTGAATTGGTAATTATGATTTGAAACAATGATCTTGCTATTTTCTCGCTTCTTGTTGGAAATGCTTTTAATGAAATCAGAAGCAACCTGGAAAGAAAGCAATGGAACTTGAATAAGTGTCAGACATCAACTCTTTCAGTTTCTTCAACTTTTTCAAATCAAGCACAGGCCCCAGTGAAACATAAAGTATATAATAGTTAATATTAATATCATTTTATCAGTTGAATCCAATAACAGAACATCCCTAGATAATGTATATGGATGAACTGCATACTAAATAAAGGAAACATAAAACCATTGTTGGATGTCTTCTATATAATATGAGCAAACCCATGCTGTATCTAGATATCAGAATAAAAACATCAACAAAACCACACCGGCTGATCATTTGCACTTAACTATACACTCCCTGCCTTTTAACTTCCTACAATAATAGGAGAACCATTTAATACCTTATCTTTACAGAACCCTAGATGCCAAGAATACTTCAAATCATATCCAAGCAAACAATCTGCTTGCTGGAGAACAATAGATGTCTGTACGATCATCAATTTATCAGCTAATTAAAGAGGAGATACAGAGGCTCTGCAAGCCAATTTCATCTTTGACTCTGTTCCAAGGCAAATGGTTACCTAGTAGTTCATTTTATCAACAACAGTTTGCAAAAATTACAGTAAACAAACAGTAATTTGGAAAAGCTAAGATACACGGAACCTTCATATCAAAATAAGCATGTTGACTTGCCTTAGAATGTCTTCAATCAAAGCATAATTCTTAAAATCAACTGCATCTGCAGCATAATTATCAGGTACGAGATGGAGGAGATATAAGAGCTTAAGGATTATTAAAGATAATGCAACCGGATTTGAGGTTTGAAAAAACACAGGAAATATACTTATATATCGTAAAATATATTATTTAAAAATCCTTGAAGGAAGATCAACCAAAAGCATTGATGGGCTTCAGTATTTCAGTAATAACAATATCAGGGAATCGTAAGAGCACAATTTATAATTGTGAACCTGAGTGCATAAGCTTTCATGGTGCCATACACTATATATGCACCCACAAGGACTTATCAGCTAGGAATGCTAACTCTACTCTATCAATGCCTAAGCTAAGTAATACAGTCTAACTGCTGAAATTTAACTAACTAAATTACTGAAAACAGTAAGCCCAGAGTAATCCAAACATCCATTACCAGCTTTTCAAGATATCAAACTACAGAATAAGGTTGCAGAAAATAAATATTAAGATAAAGAATTCAGAATGCATACACAACAAGCTCTGCATCAATGAATAAAATTCTGCAGCATCTACTTTTATCGATAAGAAAGAAAGCATCTCTATAGTAATAAAGAAATCCTGAAGCATCTATTTCTACAGCAAAAAGGAAGGCGTTCAGCAATGTGCTTCAAGACTGGGCCCTTGCTCTAAAGCACACTAGATGAATCACTAAATTAAAACACTAGAAAAGAGAAATGTAATGACACAAATAATTCTCTTGTTGTTATCCAAAATCACAAGTACATGTAAATTCCTTTCTTGAACCGAACCAAATAGGTTGAAAATTGTTACATTTATAGAGCAGTGTTCTTGATTTCTTGGGAATTCCCTAAATCCTTGGAAAACCCTAACAGATTTAACTACCTTTGGCTATTTCTTGAAAGATAAGTATTTTTTCCAAGAAGTGACTAACTCTCTTGGAAAAATACCTAACTAAAATAAGAATATGCCTTTAGATGAAAAGATGTCTTCGACCATCAATGCTAGATTAGTAAGATATAAAACTTCATTCCTTGTTCCACCAACTCCTAGGCAATCTGGCCAAGCTAGTGCCGTAGAAATGGAAAACACTCCGCCACAGGCGAGTGGAGGAATCCGCAATAAGTGCATTCAGAAAGTCCAAAATTGATTTGAACAGGTTTCCACAACACACTCGCACATCCATTTCTGCTGCACATCCACACAAGTTTCCAAAGCACATTAAAATTGGCTTCTGCAGTGTTAGCACAAATTTCCACCCTCCAATTGAGCTGACATAACTGATATTTCAGCAATGAAAACTTGGCTAATTCAAGGAGAAAAGCCCCAAATTGTCACAGGCTAGACCCCTCTCCATTTGGTCTAGTGCTTGCTAGCCTCGGGGGGAAGTCCCTACAGTGATTTGCCGCTGTCCCAAGTCTGAGTTTCTGCGTTTAATGACAAAAAACAACACTGTTATGCTTTGGACAGCATGTTAAAACTGTCCAAAACAAGGAAAAAATATAGTTTGTTTACTTGGAGGGATCCTGCAGAGTTAGCACATGAAATATAGACAATAAATAGAGAAAGAAACTGCTCAAAAGATCAATATAAACCACAATGAACAGCAAGGAAAGCGACTAATCTGATTGCAAAAATTCACAAAATACCATCAAGAAATAGGTTAGAACACAAATACAAAATTTCTTTATTGATAGGCTTGCAAGAGGGTTGGTTGCGTCACAATTGACAAGTCCACAATTGGTACAATGATCACTTTGCTCAAAGAAGAGTAACTAGACTAAGAACGAGAGAGGAGTGAGAGAGAGAAACTATGCTAGCTGCTGCAATATCCGACCAATAACCAATGAACACCATCCAATATATAGGAGAGGAGTGTGAAGAAAATAAGAGTTAATGCGCATGAGGGAATAAGTGTGAGTGAGAAATTTAGGAATTAATGCGCATGAGGGAATAAGTGTGAGTGAGTAATGCGCATGGGTGAGTTATGAGTGAGAGTGTATGGAGGATAATTTTAGCTTTCCAATGCATGTTAGATTGCTAAATTTGGCCAAGGGATGAGGGAGTTATGAGTTAAAGGGAAATTCGCCCTATTTTTTAGGGATTCCTAAAATTTAAAAATTTTACGTTTAAAAGCAATTTAGGGAGAATTTTTAGAAAATGGTTGCATGGAAAGTGAGGATATGTTAAGTGAGGAAAATTAATGAGAAAAATTAGCCTCGATTGGCTAAATTATCTCCCAAGAAGTGCCACCTCATCTCATGTGCCACCTCATTAACTTAATTAATTTCTCATTAAATGCATAATCCTTGAAAAATGCACCCTTGGTCAACTAATGCCATGTAGATGCCACATCATCCTGATACTTTGCCACATGTCGAAATCTGAGCCTACCACTTGTCATTGCTGGAGATGACGATGACTGCTAAATAGAAATTTCCAAAAATAGCCATCCGATCCCAAAAATTTGAAACTTGTCAAAACTGACCCAAACTCCACAAATGCACAGAATAACTAGGAGACCACCTTCATGTGTCTACAACTAAAAATAGACACTGGCAAAAATAGAAAGTCCTCACATATCCATGATATTATACTCATTGGATTCGATTTTCCCCAATGAATCTGAATTCGCAATCAAAATCAACATGTGAGCCCTGGTGCTCAACCTGCTAAAAATAGAAATCTATAATGAATCATCCCGGAAGAGGTCCAAAAGACTTAGAAAAAGTGCTATCGGGCCTAGAATCATGCAAGGACCCTCCCTGTATGCTCAAAACTGCTCCAAATTTTCAAGAGACCCACTCAAACACTTGTCTCCTAAAAAGTAGGGACACATGTTGTATGTAAACATCTCTCTTAAAATGCATGGGAAACCAAGCTAACTCTACCTTTGAAAAAAATAACCATGTACCAATCATATACCTTCCTCTGATGGGAACCAACCTCTTGCTCAACACAAGTGCTAAACTCTGGGAGAATCTCAGAATGCCAGCCAAAATAGTGCATGTTGGCTCTTAACCCGCAAGATTTTCAAGGGTGAAAATCTAGGGGTTAACACTGCAGCAGACTAAAACTAGTTACTGTTGATCAATGATTCTGCAGCAAACAACAAATGGATACCAGACTTGACCTAGAGCTAGATGGTTCACACTCAAAAACATTCAAACTCAAGATATTCACTCAAATTCCCCATAAAAGTTTTCAAACACATCAAAACGCAAGGAATTGCTAAATAAAACCCAATTGGTTATTATAGATGGTTAAGATACACAAAAGGAGTACAAAGTTGGTAAGCTAAGTACAAATGTTCATGGGAAAAGCCAAAAAATGATAAGTAAAACAGTGCATATTGGAGACTCATCATACCCCCCCAATTGAAGGGTTTACATGTCCTCGTGCAACAAAACTAACCATTTTGATCCATTAAGTCCCTACATTGTTCCCCGAAATCATACAAGTGAAGGCATTGGGTTTATGATATCCTGCAAGGTCCATGGTTGACTCCCATCTCTCTTTCTCACCATCTCTATCAATCCTCCAATTTGGAATGGGGAACCACGGGATTGGAAAGCGAAATCTAAGTTACAAACACATGAGTCCTAGGCTCCTAACCAATTACGTGAGTGAGGCAATTGTTTCTTTAGCTCACCAGTGAGCTCATTCCATCGTGCCCGAGCACTCTCTACAGCAAGATAAGTTGAATGGTTATGCAACTCAATATATTAAGTGTTGGAGTGCTTGGGTCTATTGTGCTAACATCACTTCCTCGATCCAAAGTTATCGAGCCAATTCAAAATGTTCCTTAAGAAAATCTGCTAGCGCTGGGCTCTCTCTCCTGGCAATCAAAGATGAACTTAATTCTTCTACATGGTAAACTTCCATTTCCTAAAATCTCCAATTCTCATTTTGCATTATTGAGAGAAATGAATGAAGGTTAGCATCTCCCACATAAGCATTGGGCTCCACCATGTGTTTTCAAACAACACATAATTATGCAAATACAATCCACAAAGAAAATTACGCCTATCTGGAGCACTAGAAAAAATCCCACAAAAAGTTGCAGTCATATGACGAGTATCAAAAGACAAATCTGGAATGACTCTCTCTAGCATAAATTTATACTACTGCTACTTCATGTACAAGGAATACACCCTAGTTGGTTGTTTACAAGCTATCATTTGGGAAGTATACTCACCTGCTTTTGAGACCATTCCTTTCAATCTTTGGACTTTGTAAACTTGTTATTGTGTCTCCACAATGTGCTCTTTTATCTCCTCCTCCTCTAGCGTTTCTCTCAGATTCCCATTTTATTCTCTCAATCTCTAAATAGTGTCTCGTTGATCGGAATATGAAGCAAATGATTTCTCCTTCAAAGCTTTCATGGCATGTTGGTGTATCTTTGTAGGATTAATCCCACACTCATAAGATTTTGTAGTGATCCTTAACCCTTAGACTTGAACCGCAAACAAGGTATTCAAAGAATATAAATGTAGAAAAGTAGATACAAGAGACAATGAGATGAAATATGTGAAATATAAACCTTGTATTAATGATTTCCAAAAGAGAGAGAAATGTTCATGGGCCTCTTAAGGTAAGGTGACATCACTAAGCACAGCTCCAATTACAACAATACTCAACAAGACATTCCATAGCCTTCTAGCTCTATAAATAGATTCTTAATAGCAAAACTTGAACTACTTGTGGTCCCATCATTAATGAGTACCAACCACCTAGTAGGCTAAAGGGGATTTGGAGAATCAACCCTTTTCGTGCTCACCCCAGTCCCCATTAAATTTGGCAGCATCGACAATCATTCTCCAATGAGAGGCCATATTGGCCACCCTGAAGCTAGCCAGGGAGATTTGGAGAATCAACCAGTCTTGTGAGGTATTGACAAAATCTAGAGGGAACGTACAACCTCTGCGAGTCAAACCAAAAGTCAAGACGAACGAGATGCTATGTAAGTCTAAAGCAAAAGTCAGGGGGGACGTACAACCTCTGTGAACATAGACAGTCTAGTGCAAAAGTCAGGGGGAACGTACAACCTCTGTGAGCCTAATCAAGCCTTGTCAGCCATGAGCAAAAGTCAAGGCATCTAGCAAAAGTTAAGTTGAACATAAAATTCCTATGAGCTAGAAACAAACAATCTTCCTGATATTGCAAATGATGTAAATGTATTGATCTGGTGCATTGGCACGTGTAACATTATCCACCATGAAGAGAAATTTGAATTGCCATAATAAGAGTCAATTTGAATGAGTTGTTAAACTCATGTTGTAAAGAGTCGAGTGTAAAAAGACAAAGTTGCATGTTTAGGTCAAAGTCAAATTTGTCAAGTTTGTCGCATGTCGCATGCTGCATGTTGCATGTCGCATGTTGCATGCATGTCTAGTTGCATGTTGCATGCATGCATGACATGAGCATGATGAGTTAGTTCACATGCATTGTCAAGTCAAGGATGAGTTGTAACTGAAGTCTCAAGTCAAGTTCTATTTTCGAACTCATGTCCAAGGTCTATTTTCTGAAGTGTAAAGTCGAGTTAGGAAAGCATGCATTCAAGCTCCTAATTCGAGCCTTCCTCCTTCACCTCTCCATGCCTTTATATGAAGAGGTCGACCCTTATTCTAGATACAAGGTTTTTGGAGCGTGTGGGTGAGCAGCAAGTGTGTTATACAGTGTGAGGGAGACAAAGCTAGTTGGTTGCACGTATATCAGTTAGGAGGCAATGTATATCAGTTAGAAAGGAAGTGTATATTCCTGTAAAGAAAGGACAACATATAAGTCAAAGAAAGGATAGCATAACAGTCAAGGAAAGGACAGCATAATAGTAAAAGAAAGGCAACATATAAGTCAAGGAAAAGGGCATCATATCAGTCAAGAAAAAGGGCAACATATCAGTCAAGAAAGGCTGCGTATATCCCTGTTAGGTGAGGCTATATATCAGTCCTGTAAAGGACAGCAAAGCAGCACCCAAGCAGCTCATGGTATCTTCCACAGTGCTGGTCAATAACAAGAGATTATTTCAGCCAAGTCTCTCTACTTCTACAAGGTCTTACAATCTGGTCTAAGTCGTCTTGGTAAGCTCATTTAAGAGCAGATTTTTCATGGTGGATATTTGTAAGTGATCATACATTATTAATGCAATAAAGGAAGATTGTTTTTTGGGGTTTTTCTCCCTGTACAGGGATTCCCCAGGGTATATGTGTTGTTGGTGTGCATGTTTATGTATCTACATGGTTATTGCTATTCAGTTATGATTCTATATTGTTGGAATCAAAGTGTTGAAGAATTTAAAGAAATAATCCGCATAAGAAATCAAGCTCACAATTTAACAGTCCAAAGCAGTGATGCTATAACTTGAAACCTTATAAAAGAGGATTTGCAAATATGATAAGAGAACAAATAATAAAGGCAGATAAAGGAGTTTGGAAAAAATAGCGCTTAGAAAGTGGTAACTCAAGAGCTAGCGCACCCTCCACAAAGGTGCTCATAGAAATGGATTGAACGACACCACAAGCCATGAAGTAAGGCCAACACATACCACTATCACACTTACTCTTGGAGGGTTCTTTTCTTTCAGTGTTTCCTGTTATCCACAAAGTTGCACTAGGATGGACTTGCAGTTGAGCCGCCAAAGATTGAACAATCACTTCTTTAAAATTCATAGTTCAGAAGTCCAGTCGGCCATTATGGCCCCTTTTAAACATTTTACCACATTTCCATACCCTGCGGGAAATTGTAATAAAAGATGTTGCATGATGAATTTTGTAAAAGGTTTAGCCACCTAAGACTTAGACATGAGTTGTTACTCTGGAGTGTTTTTTTTTACTTGTTAATTATATTATACTGTCCAAGCAATTTATAATTTCCGAGTTTTTTCACTCAATTCCTCCAAAGATGGCATATATACTCATGGTTAGGTCTTAGCATGGTCTTCTAAGCCTAGTGTCTAATGTATATTACCATGCTAAACATTCTCCTAGAGTTTTATGGAAATGTGCTAAGTCCCCCTTAGGAGTTTTTAATTTTTCAATTATTAAAAAATTTCCCGTAAAAAAGAAATTTTTTAATTGTAATTTGAAGTTGTAATAAAAAAGTGGTATTAGGAGGCTTCATATGCCTTGGGGGTGTTCATTTTTTAACCTAGAGCACCCACTTTACATAAGTACCCACTTTTGTGAGTGAAATTAGTGATTTTAATCACTAAAAGGTTAATTTTACTCACAAAACCCATAAAAGACATAAAAAATCAGGATTGCTAAAATTTAGCAAAGTTGTCGGAAACATGTTTTGAGTGAAAGAAAGCCTAAAAGGCTATGTGGCATCCAAAGAGAAGCAAGGGAAAGCATATGTTGGTTAAATATCAAAGTCAAAGGTCTTCCACCTAACATTTAAGCAAGTGGCCAAAGAAGAGGTGCACCCCTCTTAGAGAGGTGGCGCATTCTAGAGAGAGGCCATCCTCTCTTGGAGAGGTGGCGCCCTCCTACCTTCCCATTGTGCACACTTATCAACGTTTTGGGTTAAGGGAGAGGTGGCAGCCATTACCTCGACACTTGGCTCTCAACCTCTTACACTTGGTGCGCCCCTCTCCTCCACTTGGTGCGCCCTCCTCTCTTGGGGATCTTCACCCTTTTCCTATATAATAAATCTTTCTCTCTTGTGCAAACTAGTTGGAGTTTGGGAGAAGGCTTGAGTTTGTAACACTATTGTATCTATATTTTTCATTTGGAATAAAAGGCTTTGGAGGCAATTTTAGTGTGGATCTCATGTGTGGTTGCTCATTGTCATGTACCAATCTATGAGGTGAAATTGTTTCAATCTATTGCTTTCATTTTTGTCGGATGTAGCTTTGATCTATTAAACTTGCTTGTGTCTTAGATCAATTTTCCTTCTTTTAACAAAATTTACTAAGCTTGCTTGCATTTTTAAGTCTTGTTAATTCTCATATGTAATCAACGAATTCATGCTTTCTTGCTTGACTATCATGCTTTCTAGATTTCATATGTAAAGGATACTACTATTTAACATTGTGTTTGTAAGTGTTTTGAAGCTTGTAGGATCTCATACTTGAAGGGAGGTGGAGCTTGCTTGCATCCTCTTCATCTTCAAGATTCATAAGGACATAGCCCCTCTTTCCTCTACCAAGAAGACTCCATTTTGCCCAAGCATTCCAAGGGCTTTAAAGCATTTCTTCTTATCTCCTTCTCAAACAAGTCTAAATTTTTCTTTTGGGATCTTTTAAATACTTGCAAAGTAAAGTTTCATTTTAAAGAAATATCATAAGTTTTCTTTTCCTTTGCATAGTAAAGCAAGTAGATTAGGTCTCTCTTTAATTTAGCTTGCAATCTACTTCTAGCTTCATTTTTTTTGGAAATTTTTTAAAGGCTAAAGGTAGTTTCGATTTATAAAGGATTAAATTTAGTTTCTTTCTTGTTTTACTTAGCTCTTTTTCTCATTTTTAGAATAGTTTTATTAAACCAATTTTCTATAATTTTATGTACATTGACTAACACTTTTTTGCAGGGTCTTTCAATAGCTTTTTGGGCATCTTTTGCCCAATTAACTTGTTGTTTTTGCAGGTTTGACGAAAAGACAAAGGGGAACGCTGCCCAAATTTTGAAATTTTAAAGCCTCAAGAACCCCTTGAAGTACCCTACACTTGTATAAAGTTCTAAAAAATATTGTAAGCCTTTTCGATCCATTCATATAAGGATCCCAAGTCTCTAAAAGAGATCATTGTAACCAAGATAATAAAATAAGTGAGCCAAGGGAGGCTTCACTTTGTGTTTCCCCCTAGGGGGGTTGGTGTTGTGGTTTGGACTATTTGTCTTTCTAAGTTTGTTTCATTTTTCCTTTTGCTATAAAATTCAAACAATCTCACATAAGCAATAAAGTTAAAACGGAAAGTAGTAGAGGACAGGAAAAAGAGCTATGCATACTGCAAAAGAACTCCAAGAATTGCGACACGGGGACATGGCTTCCTGGAGCACGAAACCCTAACGACAATTTTAATGGCGGATGAGGCTGCTACAGCGATGTCGGAGGCAGTTTAATGGCAGAAAACCAATAGGATAGACTACTTGGTTGGGATAGGATACTGGGCGATCGGACCGGGCCCGCGTTTTTTTGCACTTTTTTGTTTTTTCTAGATTGTTACCAAGAAATGGAGCCGCTTCTGGAGGAGGGGAAACCCATCTTAATTGGGGTAGAGGGACAGTCGTTGCTTGGCGTAGCGTCCACGTTTGGAGGAGAACTTTTGGGAAATCAATCGCAAACAGGTGGGACATGGCAACTAACAAGGTCTATTTCCCCAGGGAAAACGATCAGTGAACAGTGGGTACCTCGATTTGAGGAGGATGGAGGTCAGGGAAATTCGTTGGCGCCATGGGTAGGTTCGGTACATCCCTTGACGAACCTTCTGCCTCTCACGGACGACTCAAATTACTCCGAAGGATGGGGGAGTGAACACGTCTCCTTCCCAGCGATGGTGGGGGATTTTGCTAGCAGCCTGGGGTTTGGCTCGGGCGAACTTTCCACAAAAACAACCTTCTCCTATTTGAAACTGGCAGTGGTCACTGCAACTGAGAATTCGAACTTGTTCACTGAGGGGTTACCCTCTCCACCTATCTTCTCGCCTTCAGAGTTCCTAGCGGATGCAGATACAGCGGAAGCCACACCACCATTGGACAGGGGAGTGAAGGAAATCAGCGGTGGGGCAGTTTTGGAACAAACTGCTGACCTCCCTCCCGAACAGAAAGATCACCCACCCGAACTTTTCCCACTTAAGGAAGCCCGGCAAGCATTAGAAACACAAAACAAGGAAGGAAGAACGAAGCTTGCTCGGTGTGCTCGAGCTAGGACAGTATCAGAACGGCTGGCTTTTGGAGAGGACGTAGAGATGGACTAGGTCTTGGAACTCTCGGAAAAAGCGGTGGTGGGCAGAGTAAGAGGGAAGAACTTGGGACTGGCCTTCCTCAAAGGATGGGTCACAAAAACCTGGTTATCAGAACTTTCTCAGATGCCACGTATTCGGCTTCTCACAAGGTGCTAGTTCGCTTTCATTTTTACAGATTCGAAGGAGGTGGACTGGGTATTAAAAAAGGTTTGGTGTATAGTCGACACCCCTACTATTCTCAAACGGACCCCAACCTTTGATGCCAAGCGGGAACGCGTCGACGAAGAACCCATCTGGGTACGGCTCCCTGGGTTCCCGATGCAGTACTGGAACTCTCACAAGTTTGCGGCCATTGGTAACTTTCTGGGAAGCTTTTTAGAAGCAGACATATCCTTCGAAGAAACAGGGCTCATGACGGTGGTTCGTATCTTGGTAAAACTTGATCTGAAAAAGGGTTTGCCTCAGGAGATTACAATCATCTCGGCGGCGGGGACTATTGTACAAATGCTGGACTATGAAGGAATACCCTTCAGATGTCATAGATGCCACATATATGGACATGGCGTGGCATCCTGCCCCCTACCCTTCAAAGGCATGGTTCGAAAAGCCAAAGGTTCGAACTCCTCGCTCTCTCCTCCGGGGAAAAAGCTGGAAACTGCGCGAGATACAGAAGACTTCAAGGGTCTGGGCTTTCGGAGTGCAGAGGGTCCGACCACGAAAGTACCGAGCCCGGAGCAGAGGACCTCGCTGGATATGGGAGCTCTCCTTTCAGTGGATGCTGCATTGGTCTCTTCACCTACAACAAGGGCCCCCACTCAACAGGGACGCACTACTCCGGGTATGTCACCTTTGGATGTTACTTCTTGCACTTCCTTTCCTTTTTCTTCTTTGAATAGTCACGACCTGGAAGCAAACAAAGGAGTCCCTCGACCCTTCCTAAGTAGGATTTGCTCCCTCCACACCTTGCCCTCCCTACACTGCACTCTTACTTCCTCCCTTTCGATTATAGCTCCTTCTCTTATCTCCTCCTCCATTCAGTCGGGAAGGGTGGAAAAACAAGAACCGCCCCAGCTAAACCCTACTATTTCTTTTCCCACCTCCCCCATACTACCTACCCTAACGACAGTCACCCTCTCGGACACTCCCTCGACTCTTGACTTGGTAGATTCTCTCTTCCCCAACCACTTGGCAGCACAAGCCTCTCCCTCTACCTCAACCCTTTCTTCCTCAGAAGACTCCAGGGTACACTATCACCTTCGGAATCGCTCAGTAGTCAAGGATTACCCTTCGGAGACAGGATCACAGCTGCAAGAGGGGCGAGGCTTGGCGTCTATCCCTCGTACTGCCTCGGTGGGTAAGGGAAGGGGATCACACTTATATCTTGCACAAGACAGGGCCAGATTCGATCTGGCAACTGGCAGACAATCCTCAATCGAATGGGCGCTTAGAGCAAAGCCACCCCTGGAAGGTGTTTCCCCATGAAGATACTATCCTTCAATTGTCGTGGGTTGGCGAACCCGGCAAAAAAATCATCCTTACGAAGACTGATTGAACAGACCTCTCTGGAGGTCATACTCCTTCAAGAAACGCTAGGGGACAGTGTCACAATAACGAAAGCTTTGGAAACGCTACTCACGGGATGGTCTTTTGCTGCAGTGGATGCCAGAGGCCGCTCGGGGGGATTGGCAACAGGGTGGAAGAACAGGAGCTATAAACTGGATAATGTTTGGGGCCTGGCCTCGAGGATTGGCCTCACTATCTCATCTACGGGATTGGGACGCAAATTAACTATCTTAAACATCTATGGACCACACTAGGACCGCCAAACTTATTGGAACTCTTTAGCCGAAAGTGATTGGTTTAAGGCCAACGATTTCCTCCTGGGTGGAGATCTAAATTTTTCGCTTGGAGCCTCGGAAGTATGGGGACCCCGTTCTGCACCAGATCCTCTAAATCAATTCTTTCTAAATTTTCTGGACCAACAAGGACTCGTGGACTTAGAACCCCAAAAGTTAGATAGACTCCAACCTAGTCCAACAGGAGGGTTGGGTCTGATAGAGTAGCAAAACGTCTGAACCGTTTTTTGCTGACCGAAAACCTACTTGAATCCACTGAGATGGTTCGACAATGGGTTACGATTGGAGGTGAATTAGACCACCTTCCAATCCTAATTGAATTCCGGGCGAAAAACCGAAAGGTGGCAAGCCCCTTCAAATTTTTTGAGGGTTGGCTGAAGGACCCAACTTTTCTTGATTTGGTTCGAAAGATGTGGGTAAAGATACCGGAAGATACCCAGACTCCAACGGCAGTACTCTTCGTAGAGAATCTCAATCGACTCAAACAAGCCACCAAAGGGTGGGCAAGAGAGAAAAAACTAAAAGAGGATAAGGAAGTGCTCGATATCGAAGCAAAACTGACCGAACTCTTCGATGGAGATGGTCAAGGTTTCAACAATCAGGAAGCAAAAGAACAACTATATGGTCTAGAGACACGACGTAGGGTCATACTGGGAGATTAAAGAGTCGGGCTTTGTGCTTAGCATGCGGCGACGAAAACACAAAAAAATTTCAAGCATATGCCAGAGGCAGGAAAATGAATAACACCATTTGGGCTCTGAAGAATCATCGGGGGGAAGAAGTTATAAAACACACTGAACTTGCTGAACTCGGCACAACACACTTTAAGGAACTTTTTACAGCACAACAAGGAACATCCATCGCGGAAATCATTAGAGTAGCACGCTTATTCCCCCGCTTCACTGAAGAAGACGAGGTCGAACCACTAACGGCCTCAATATCAGAAAAAGAACTGCTCGAAGTTTTACATTCTTTTCAAGGGGGAAAGATCCCGGGTCTTGATGGTTGGCCGATAGAATTCTACTTGGGATGTATAGATATTCTAAGCACAGACCTACTGAAGATGGTCGAAGAATCTAGAGAAAGGGGACACATACACAATCCGATCAATGCTACCTTCATAGCCCTCATCCCAAAAACAGACAATCCCTCCACTTTTGAAGATTTTCGGCCCATCTCCCTGTGCAACTGCCTCTACAAAATTATCTCCAAGGTAATCAGTACAAGGCTGAAGGCAATACTATCCAAACATATCTCCTGCGAACAATCTGGTTTCCTTGAAGGCAGACAGATACACGAAGCAATAGGAGTCGCACAGGAAGGACTCCACAGTATCAAACTAAAGAAGCAAAAAGCAGTCGTGGTAAAGACCGATTTATCCAAAGCATTTGACCATGTAAACTGGCTATACATCAGAATGCTTCTGATACACTTGGGATTCGGGCTAGTATTTGTAAATTGGATAATGGCATGTTTAAGCTCGGTATCCTTCTCCATACTCCTCAACGGCTCAGCCACAAACTTCTTTCTAGCAGAAAGAGGGCTACGGCAGGGTTGCCCGCTCTCTCCCTTACTTTTCCTCCTAGTAGCCGAAGGACTCAACCGGTTCTTATCCGGGGCAAAATTGGGTGGAAGATTCGTTGGTATCAAAATCACAAATGGACTGAACATCACCCACTTGCTCTTCGTCGACAATATTTTAATCTTTTGTGATGGCTCGTCCCGAGATGCAGACACACTCTCAAAGGGCCTGACACTTTTCAAAACAGCCACTGGCATGCAGATCAATGCTCAAAAATCCAGTATCCTCTTCTCCCTGACAGCAGAAGAACAAACACGGTATTACCTCGACCTTCTTCCTTTTCAAACTCTCAATTTGAAGGAGGGCCTCAAATAACTTGGGTTTCACCTAAAACCAAATGATTATAGAAAGAGAGATTGGTTGTGGCTGCTCGCAAAACTGGAAAAAAGGTTGAAGACCTGGAGCAACAAATGGCTTTCAAGGGCCGGAAGATTAGTCCTCATCAAGTCGATACTGGAAGCTATTCTCGTCTACTGGATGTCTCTTTCGTGGATCCCAAAGGGCATACTGGAGAAGGCAAGAAAGCTAGCTTTCTCCTATCTTTGGAGAGGGAAATTGGAGAACCGGGTACTACCTTGGGCACGTTGGGACAAAATAGCCAAACCAAAGGCCCTGGGAGGTTGGGGATTAAAAAATATTTTCCTTTTCTCCAAAGCACTGGTGGCAAAATCAGTTTGGAGACTGATCACAACAAACAGCCTTTGGACTACAATTGTGCTGCGAAAATATGTGGCTCCCCTTACCCTGACTGAATGGATCAGGAGCCCCTCCCATCGAACAACTGGAATCTCTGTTATGTGGAAATCAGTACTGCAAGCCTTTGCAGTGATCGACAACAGATTAGCTTGGATGGTCGGCTCTGGACAATCACTAAGAATTAGCCAAGACCCCTGGGCGGAATCCAAAAGAGAACATATACTACTAGCCGAACTCTGCACAGAACTAGATCGTGGGGGCTATTACTATTTGGCTCAAGTCGCGGAACCTCTCCATACCACTATGTGGCACCAAGGCTGGAAAGACAGCAGAACACTAGGGTTAACTGATATTGACTCGGTAAACTGGAATCTTTAGCTCAGAGCACTTGGGAGAGCCAACATTCGGCTGAGCGAAAGGGAGTACGAACTCATTTGGGATGGAGACCCGGGAGGCTACTACACCCCAAAAGCTGGTTATGTCATTTTAAACTCCAACCCTTTCCAACAAAAAGTGAAGTGGTGGTGGAAGAAACTTTGGAAACAAAAGTGCCCAACAAAAAGCAAGTTATTAACCTGGTCAATCTTAGAAAACAAAGTGCCTACTTGGGACGTACTCCAAAGAAGACAATTCCATGGGCCGAGCTGGTGCACACTTTGCAAAGCACAGGGCGAATCAGCTGAACATCTCTTTTTACGATGTCCCTTCACCCTCTCGATATGGGAGGAAACTTCCAAATTAAACTTGGACATTGGTACATGGCGAGGAGAATCTTTTGAAGCAGCCTTAGTCGACTGGCTCTCCAATAGGGCACCAAAAAAAACAAAATCCTTTCCCCTCATCGCTGCCTGGGGGGTATGGATCGCTAGGAACAACTCCATTTTTAGGGATGAACCATAGTCTGCTCCTCAATTGGCTGCAAATTGTCTAAGTATCCTCGTTTCTCTCAACTTGGGAGACGGGTCGGGAACAGAAAACATCCACCAAACTCAGATCGAACAGATTCTTGGGCCTACTTTGACGGGGCAGCCACGGGCGATCAAATAAATTGCAGGGCAGGGGGTTGTCTTTACCTGTCAGAACAACACTTTTTCTATCTTAGAGCTGGATTGGGGCCTGGCACCAATAATTTCTCTAAAATCATGGCACTGAAACTTCTTCTCCTCTTCGCAGTAGAAAAGGGTTGTTCTACGCTACAAGTCTTTGGGGACTCCTTACTTATCATCAATTGGGCAAAACAAGAACATTTTTGTCACACTGCTAAACTTAGACGTTTTCTTGTTGAAGTAATAAGGACAATCTCAACATTTGACAATATCTCTCTTTCACATATCTACAGGGAAAGGAATGCATTGGCCGACCGGCTTTCCAAAGAAGTCGCGCAGCTAGAGTATGGTACATGGCATATTACAGAATACACAGAAAATGGCAGTTTTGATTATCATCGGCCCTTCCAGGAAGGACAAATATAAAATAACCCGAACATACCGAAGCAAATTACTAAAGCTATGGGATTGCATCAGATACTCCTGGTTTTTGGATAAACAATGTACATGACTTGAAGTCATGGCATACTTTTTCTTATGAATATGTATATGATGAACATACAGTTATTTTTTGAAAGGACAATGCAAAGACAATATATATTTTGTCTATACTTTTATAGCAAATATATATCTGCGGATGTAATTTTATACTACTTTAATAAAATTACGACCTTTTTCCATGGAAAAAAAAAACAATAAAGTTAAAACAAATCACAATCTAGTTTAGTTTCTTTTTTGCAAAAGTAGAACACTAATTGCTAGTTTAGATTTCTTTTTTATGCAATTTCAAAGTTGGAAATAAACCGTCTCCTCAACTCCTCGCAAGAGGTTGGTCAATGAAGACTTAGTAATTAAAAAATATTTCCCCTTCAATACTTTGCTTTATTGTTTAAAATAAACATTTCCCCTCAGCTCTCAGTGTTGTTCCTAACCCTTCCAGTTGCGAGCTTGTCTCAATCTTCTGGGAGTAAGTTTCATACACCCTGGGTTGGTCAGTGTGGAGTAGGAGTAGTAATAATAGGAAAATCCCAAAAGAGGATTATTGCTCGACTTTAAGAACTGCCTAGGGGAGTGTGCGAAGTTTCACTGAATACCTCGGACTTGTTCCCCTCAGTGTTGGACCTCCAGCATCTCTAGTGGGCTTTGTTGGTGAAACCATTGGGTTTCGGCAAGTTCTCAACAAATCTTTGAGCTAAAGGGATAACCTTTCTAGAGGCCAAATCTATATTAGCTTTCAAACACTTTTTTTTTTGCAAATAAAAAATTTATCTCATTAACTTACCTACAAAAGACAACCTAATAAAATACACGATCAACAATTGTCCACGATACTTTTAAGGCACTGGTCTCATTTTACATTACACAAAGCCATTTGCTTCAAGTACCTTTATTTCTCAAGCACTTGTTATTTATCTTGAAGCATTTACTAATTTACTTGCATCTTGTTATCTTAAGTATCCTTTTATGCAAGCATTTTTTTTATGTATCTTGTGGTTGTTGATTGATATATGCTCTTAGAACAAATTTACTTCACATATTGTCTTTTGCAATAAACTCATAGAACACTAATTGCTTAGATTTAGTTTCAAGCCTTAGATTTTTTTCTTTAGGGACTACCCCCCTTGGCTTCGCTAGGAGTTGGCCTAGATGGAGGAGTTGAGGATTAGGTGATAGCACCTTAACTCTAACTTGCCCCCAAGAACACACCGAGTGGATTGAAGATTTCTTCCACGTTACCCAGGTGTGTATAAAGGCGGCAACATTTCCCTCGGTACCTATCCCTCTACCTGGGTCTTTTCTTTCATTGTTTTGGTTGGCACACCTAATAGGGTTTGATGAAGGCCCTCCCATATTCAAACTAGCCAACTTACATAAAGTCCTGAGCCGGTGTGATACTTGAAGGGGATACTAAAGTGAATTATTCATGTGGCTTATATCTTAAGTAACAGCTTACTTTGCATGATAAAAGGACTAATATATCTTATGAACATTGGCTTACTTGATTTCATATTCTGTTTTGATTTGGATGCCCCTCACATGGTTCTTTGAAGGACGCCACAAACTTTCACCCAGGACGTTGTGCCTTTATTGCAGGATTTGGCATGTGTGATGTAGAGCGGTGAGTCACCCAGTGACTTGACACATTCAGACATGGACTCTCACATCTTCAGGACCTTGGACGATGGACAGATGGGCTTGATTTTGACAAATTTGGCCATGGTGGAACAGAGATGGGCATAAATCCCACACCCTGGGCTCTACACCCCAAAGGCTATTTTGCACTGGATGGAGAACATTGCACAGGGAGATGAATGGAGGACACACAGGGGTGATGTACAGTCTTCTCTTCAAACGCCACCCTTTGCACCTTGAACATTGAGCATTTAGAGGATGACATTGTGCTAGGGTTTGATGGATGATGATGGGGTTTGTTGCCACTTGGACGCCAGTGATGACTTTCAGAGAGGATGTAGCATGCTTCCACCTCCTTTGCACCTCAGACGATGACACATGGCCTTGGAGAGGCCCTCCTATCCCATTGAGGGCATGAGGTCACCACACGTGTGGCCATTTTTGTATTATTTTTGCATTTTTAGCATTTGTAAAGGAAAATCTGAGGGGTCGGCCCCACTCAAGAGACATGACTTTTCATTATAGTGACTTTTGGAGTGCTAGGGTTTTCCTTATAAATAAGGCTATCACTCCATTCATTTTCATCATCATTTCCTCTCACATTTGTGGGAGTGCAACTCTCAAAAAGTTCGATATTTCTCTCTCTTGATCTCTTGATCTCGTGCGCTATCTTGGAGAAGGATCTTTTGTGGATATGCTTGCTTTCTTGGATGATTATTTTCTGCAACTAGGGTTTTGGATGGTCTAGCAACTTGGAGACGTAATGTCTACAATTCCATGTCTTGTGCTAATGTTTAAGGTGTTAATTAATATCTTGTTGCACGTTTATTTGTCTTGTTGAAACCTTAGGGAGGAGACATAAGTGTTTCTCTCCTTCACAAAGTTTTATTGTCCAAGTTTTGTGAAAGCATCCTTTGCTAAGGTTAAGAACCTAAGGCCCAAAAGTGTTTGGAGTTTAGGGTGTTGACCACCTATTTCAACTAGGTGTCAACGTTATGTATCATGAAGATATGTACCTTGTGGTACGACAAGTTTGAAGACTTATGGCTCAGCAGGGCAATTTTTGCCCCCAACTCTTCTTTTTGTGTCCATGGAATGTCTGCTCCCCTGCGTGGGATAATTTTGTAATATGTTAGCATGGGTCAAATAATTTAGTTGCCTGGGACTTTATCATTAGGGAAGTCATTTCATCGAGTGTTTTTTTTCCTCAAGTAATTAATCTTGCTTTTCAAGGATTTTAATTACTCGAGTTTTTCACTCAATAATCCTCCAAAGTGGTGAAAGGCATTCTAATGATCGAGCCCAGTGTGTGACTAAGGTTTAAAGATGTTGTAAATGACCATGCTAAACATCTCCTAGAGTCTTGCGGAATTCCGTTAGGTTTTGATAGGATTTTTTAATAATCAAAATTTTCCGTAAATTGGAAATTTTAATTATTTTTTATGAAAAATGTAAAAATTTGGTCCTTATGGATTTTGTATAGGGGCGTGAGTACTCAAATCAAATGGCTTGTGACCCCCTACACCCTTGGACCAAGTTTCAACTCAATTGGACAAGTTTTGCTAGGTCATTGCCCATGAGGAGTCCAAGTCAGTCAAAAGTCAGCAAATAATTAGCAAAGGTAAAAAAGCCAAAAATTGTAAAAGTGACTAAAGTCAAGAAAAGAAGTGGGGAAATGTTTTCTAATGTATTTCCTAAGTTGGAAAAGTGAAAATCCACTTAGAAGAACCCCCCAAGTCAAGTTAACAACTTAAGTTAAGTCTCCCTAGTGAGAGGGGCTCCCCCCTTCTTCATGAACTTAGGGGAAAGTAAAAATTAAAGTGAAAAAGTGCCTAAAACCCTAAGTGTGCCATTTCTATAGCCTAACCTCATGTTTGAACAAAAGGAAAGGGGTTTTCCCCCCTCACATCTCACCCTTCAAACCCTAACTCACTCCAAAACCCTAAAAGTGCACCCCCCTTGACTTGTGCTCTTGGTGTTTTTGGTGCATTCTTGGTGCTTTTGGTTACTCTTGTATGGTATTTTCTCTTAGAGAGGTAGTATTGAAAAGTTTTGTTATTTTTGCTTCACATTGTTTTACATGAAGAACCCTAAGCAAAGTATTTTGCTAGGAATAAATCTGTAGTAGTATTGTTATAGGTTTATGTGATTTGTTTTTATTAGTGTTTGCAAAGTATTTTGTAGGCCTTTTAAAAGATCTCATCTTCTTGCCTCATTGTGTAACAAGGGTTTACAGATTTGCAAGTTATCAAAGCTTGGAGGAGGAACTCCAAAGACTTCATTTTGCTTCACATAATTTTCTGTTCAATTTTCAGCCTTCTGTTTACTTATTTTCTGCATACACAATCACTTAAATCTTGCTAAAAAAATCAATTTCCAAGTTCAGATTTTTATTGTAAAAATTTATGTACATATACTAACTCAAAACTAACATATTTGGGTGATTTTTAGCATTTTCCAACAAGCTTTGTTTGTTGTTTTATGCAGGTTTTCACCATAAAAAAAGAAGGTGCTGCCCAAAATAGGCAACTAAAGGCTCAAGAAAACATCACTAAGCTTTGGTGCAAAACCCCTTTCTTTCTCTTACTTTCTAAAGTCATCGTAAGCAGCCCAAGAGAGTCTCTTGGGCTTGCATTCCCCATTTATTTTCCAAGCTCATAATCTGTAAATTAATTTTAAATTTTTTGCCTACACCTTGCAATGTGCTTGGCTCTGCCATCCTTGCAAAATCGTGTCGGCTAGGATTAAAAATATTTTTCTGATTTTTGCTTTAGTTAATTTTGTCCACCTTTGCCACAAAATCAGAAGGCTTTGTCCTCCACCTTGTGCCAAAGTAGTGTGGTTAATGTGTTTAAGTCATTTATTTTAAGTAATTTTTGTTTGCCTACACCTTGCATGTGAGTGGCTATGCCATCCTGCAAAATCGTGTTGGCTAGTGTTTAAAGTTTCATTTCATTTGTGCAAAGTAAATAAAATTTACCCCGCCTTTGCCCCGTATTCCCTCCTCTTGCCACTTTGTGGATCTTGGGTAATAAGAAAGGGCAAAGGATTGAATGGATAGTTTAATTAGGCACCCATTTATGTTATTGTTTGGCCACTGAAATAAGGTGACTTGTGGAGGATAGAAGGGGTTTAAGTCGGGGACGGTTTCACGGCACTAAGTGTCCTCCTTGTTGAGCAACCAAGCACTTTGGACTTGACCTGTGGAGCTAGGAGAGAACCCTGTTGTTCTTCTTATTGAGCACCCAGCATTTCCTCTTGGCTAAGGGATAAGGACTTGGGGTAGTCACATAGCTTAGGTTTGCAACCTTTCACATCTAAATCACTAAGCTAAAGAGAAATTTAAAATTAACTAAAAGCAACCTAAACACTTGCACAACATTTACATTTCCTTGCAATTTATTTTCAAGTATTTACATTCCATTCATTTCTATGCAAGTTATTTTCATGTGTAAATATTTATATTGATTTAGTTATAAGCAATCTTTATCCATTCATTGTTTTAAAGTAATTGTATAAAGTTATTTTTTAATTCATTGTGTAGATAGTTCTTAATTTGTTTTATTCTTGTAAATTTATCTTTCTTTTGTGTATATTGGAATAAGTGGAGTTTGATAATCTTTAGGCACTGGTCTAATTGTTGTTTAATAAAACAAAGGTTTGCTTGTCATTGAAAGATTGCATATTGCATTGGTTGCTTGTCATTGGGTTGGGTAATACTAATCAACAATTCAATTAACTCCTAGAACTAATAAATTTTTCACGTAGTTTAATAGGGTCTACCCCCCCTTGGCTTCCCTAGGAGTGAGCCTAGACCAAAGGAGTCCAGATTGAGGTGACAGTGGGTCTGGATTCAGGTTTGTGCCTCCAAGGACACACCAAGTGGATTGGAGACTTCTCCACGTCTGTAGGTGTGTATTAGGACGGCAACATAGGGTTTTAACCTTAGTCTTTGATCCTTCACCTAGTGGAATAAGAAGGAAAACAGCACCTAGGGCCCAAGAGTGTTTGCACCCTAGGAACCATTTTCTTCAAGGTCTAGTCCTAAGGCCGAAGAGTGTTTGCACCTTAGGGTTCAGACATAATCCTTCTCATTTCATCTAGTTCAATCTTCAAGGTTGTGCATGTTTGACTCCATAAGCCCTAGAGGACAACGGCACTAGTCTAGAGTTATTCTTGTGGTGAAAGTAGCATTTAAAATCGATATTCTCTCTCTCTCAACTATCTTACTAACTTCTCTAAACCTAATCCTAGCAAACGAATGTCATTTATTGCTGCTGTTACAAAAGTTTGCTACAGCCACTGAAATTTACTTTAATTTGCTGCATACACACTTTGAAAAGTGGCTACAACTACTCAGAAATTTCATCTAGCAATTGGAGAATATTGTACATGTTAAAGGCTTAATTTTCATGCTAATTTGCTACATTTCTGAGTACTTTTTCTTGCTGTTGTTGCAAAATATTAATTGTTGTTGTACAACTTATTTACTGCTGTAATTTGCAACATCCATAGCATTTATTGATCAACTAGTGTCTAAGGGGTCATTATTGAGTTATATAACTTGGTGATTGTCTATATTATGCTGAAAATTGTTTATTGTCTCGTACAGGTGAAACAATTACCTTGTTACCTTCCATTTCCTCTCCTAGACGTAGACCTAACCATCGGGTGATCAAGATAGGGCGTTGTAGGATTGGCTGATCTTGTTATTTGATCCCTTGAGGTCACCAGGGAAGCCTCCCTTGTGGTGGACCTCCTTCCATCACTAAAATGAGGGAAATCTCTACTTAGGTGAGAATTGTAGATTCTTCCAGATGTTACACAAGATTGGGATCTTGTGGAGGGCTTTGCACAAGTACAAATCCTGTGATAACAATCCTCGTAGGACTAGTTATACTTGGCCTCTCCCTATTTGAATTAACATATCTAACGAAAGCTTCATTGTTAACCAAGATCAAAGATAACAAACTAGAAATCCTGACCAATAAAAAAACTATCACTTTGTCCTAGTTAATTATTCAACTTCTAGAGAACCATAAGGATTAAAAGTCTAAAACCTTTAATATAGTGTACGATTACTAGTAGTGTACACTATTCCGTTGATAATACAAAATTAAGTGCAAATATTGTTCAAGCATGCAATAGGTGTGGATCATTAGATAAAACAATTAAATGTTCGACTTCCCAGGAGTCGTAAGGACTAAAAGTATAAAATCCTTAATATAGTGTATGATTACTAGCAGCATACATTAATCTGTTGATAATATAAAATTAAGTGCAAATATTGTTCAAGCATGCAATAGGCGTGGATCATTGGATAAAATACTATAAGTAACTAGAATAACCTGAAGCTCCACATCAATATAATCAGCTCCTAGCTCCATAGCTAATCGAAGTACATCTAGTCGTTTCCCTTCATCACCTTCATATGCTCCACCTTCCCACTTTGGCCTGAAATACAAGAGTGTGAAAAGAACATTAGGAAAAGATATTAATTTATAGCACATTATTCGGGCAATGCTACCTTGCAATAAAGAGTTGATAATATCACAAGGTAACCACTTCTAATGACAAGAAAGTACAAGAGATTGAGCTTCAAAAAAGGTTGTTAGGAAGTAATCCTTACTATTTTGGGTAATATCTTTTCAAGTTGAAATATATGCTGAAAATTAAGTCTTTTAGTCATTTTATATGATCAAATAATCTAATAGACTAAGTTAATAAAACATATCTATAGGTAATGCATCTAGCTTGCTATAAAGAGTTGATGCAGCTTTAAGGCATTTTCTTGCGATAAACAAAATACAGAATCAATTAAAAACTAGATTGTCACAAAGTTCAAATTAAAAATAGATGGTTCTCTTGGGAAGTATCTTTTCATTTTAAAAGTATATGTTACAGATATGTGTTTTCATATTTTCGTTCACTGACTAAATATCCACCACAATGTTGTGAGACTTGGCCAAGTCCCACAATTTTTCTCAAGTCCTGTAGAGTCCATCCTGAAAAACAAGTAACGGGTAAATACTTGCCCTAAAACTCGCCAAAACTTACCCCAACAAGCAAACGTGGACCCCACATTGAAATGAATTAGAGAAAAGGCCAAAGTGCATTTTTTGGAAGAAGAAAAAAGAGTGGGAACATATCTACTGAAACCCTAAAAGAATATGACCCAAAAGCAAGCCTCATTTCACTCTAATTTGGTCATTTGATGAGATGAATTGATGGATAAACTTATTGTATTGTAGATTTTATGGATGGAAATGTCATTATTATTTTTTCGAAAAATAATTTCCTGCATTTTGACTTTTTTGTATTTGCCAAATTTTGTCAAGTCTTGCATGGAGTTTAGCTGAGTCGTTAAGTTCTAAGTTGGCTGAGTTTTTGTTTGGCCTAAGTCTCACAACCTTAATCCACCCCTATTTTTTGCAACATTTATTTCTCTACACAATACAAATGGGAGTAAATCATAGCCTAAAGTTGATTGGTTGATTAAGTTGAAATTTGGACGAGTGAAAGGAAAGACAGTGTGAAAATGGGAATGGTTCTGCAATCATCCTTTGAATTCAATGTTCACCAAATTCTCTATCCTTCAAAATCAATGTTTTCTTAAATCCACATCTAAGCCATATAGTCGATTGAATTAAACTCCATTAAGTTCATTTATTTTAGTCAAACTTCCTTTATAGTAGTCATGTCACTCCACTCAATCGTTCAGACATGATTCTGAGAAAGCCATACCAATTTGCTAGAAGGGCACAGTATGATGGACACTATAATACCTACAAGCTTCACAAGAACAACAAGGTGCACAAGCTCACCTCTACTTCTTCTCCTACTTGGCCCATACTTTCTAGTAGACCAATTGTTAAGAAATTCAACAAAAGAAGTTTATAACTCTATGCATCGTCTGCTAAATCAAGGAAAATAAGGGACACTACCTCCCTTTGAAATTTAGTATATCATCAACCCATACACCAATGTCTTCGAAGAACCCAAGGATTTCCCTCCCTTAGGACCATCTAGCACTTCACTAAACCAATTTTCTGTGTCTTCCCTTCCCAATTATCTCGCATATTGCATCTCACCTGTGGACATTGCAAAGATAAAAAGGCAGATCACACAATACCGGGCGCAACACATAGGCATGTGGATCTCCTACCTTGGTTGTACCTAGGCAGTAGTAAGAATGGCAACTTTGCATAGGCTACAAAGCCCTCAACAAGGTCACTATTGAGAATCAATATCCACTCCCTCAAATTGATGACCTTGATCAGCTCAAGGGGGCCAAATATTTCACGAAGCTAGACCTTGCTTTAGGATATCATCAAGTTTGTATGGAGCCAAATAACATATAGAAAATAGCATTCAAGACGAAATTCAACCTCTACTAGTGGTTGGTCATGCCTTTTGTACTGACTAATGCCCCTACCAATTTCAGGCAGATCATCAACAATATCTTTCACCCACATCTTGGCGAGTTTGTGGTGGTCTACTTGAATGACATCCTGGCTTTTGATAGAATTTGGACAGGACATTTGCAGCATATTCAAACAGTTTTGGACCTCCTCCGCAGACATAAGTTGTAGTGTAATATGAAGAAATCCTTCTTTGAACAAACCTCTATCCAATATTTTGATTTTTTGATTAATGAAAGTAGAGTTCACACAAATTCTGCCAAAGAAAAGGTTTCTAAGGAGTGGCCTACTCCCACCAACGCCTCAGACCTCTCAACAGTTTCTTGGGAGACATGAATTTCTACAGAAAATTCATCCACCGTTACTCCCACATTACTCGACCACTGAATCAAGTCACCAATAAGAATACTCTTCACTGGACTCCCAAAGCAGACTGAGCATTTCAGAAGTTTGAGAAAGCTCTCTGTTATGCCCTAGAGCCTGCTCTCCCAGATTTGCAATGGTATTTCAAGATCGAGATAGATGCTTCTCAATATACCATAGGCATTATTCTTATGCAAAGAGGACATCCAATAACCTATTAATCAAAGACCTTACTCCAAGCTAAGCTCAACTACAACCCTTATGACAAGGGGAATTCTATGCGTTAGTCCAAGCAATCAAGCAATGGCAGCACTACATCCTTGGCAAGCAAACTATCCTCCATGCTGATCATCAAACACTTCAGTCCTTGAATTCACAGTCTAAAATTCAGGAACAGACACACTCAATATGGGCTTCCTACATCCAGCAATTTCATTTAGCCATTGGACTCAAGGGGAGTAGCTTCAATAGAATGGTTGATTTACTCAGCAGGCCTCCTGCCAAGGTCCTTTACCTTTCAGATATAAGATGTGAAACATAAGTGTGGAAAGACCAATATTCCACTGACCCCTATTTTATTCTCATCATGGAATCCATCCAATCCATCCAGCAGCACACAGTGGTTAACCCAATCCCTTTCCTAGACTGCAAAATCCAGGATGGCTTGCTATACAAGTTGAATCAGCATTGTGTCCCAACTGGACCAGTTCACCTTCTTCTCAAGGAAGCCCACACTTCATCATGTGGAAGGCATTTTGGTGTGCAGAAAACTTTGTTGCACCTACAGCAATACTTATTTTGACCTTCCTTGAGGAATTACATGGAAGATTACATATAGAGATGTCCATATTGCAGCCAAAGAAAACCTTCTAATAGAAAGCTTGACCTGTACTTGCCTTTGACAACTCCCTCATGACCCTGGGAATCAATTTTCATGGATTTCATTAGTGGTTTGTGTACCACTCAGCAACAGTATCACAGAATCTTCATAGTAGTTTGCAGATTCCCTAAGATGGCAGTTTTCATCACCTGCAACAAGACTATTGATGCACTTTAAGTAGCAACGTTACTTCCAGCATATTTGGAGCCATCTCAGCCAACCATTGACCATCATTTATGATTATGACTCCAGATTTCTAAGTCACTTTTGGAAATCATGGTGGAAGCTTTTGGGTTGTCAATTGAGGTTTTCCACCTCCTTCCATCCAAACTAATGGATAGACCAAGGTAGTTAACAAAACCTCGTCCGTGCTCTCCTTATCTACCACCAGCACAATAAACAGTGGATCATTACCTGCTCATTTTCCAACACAGCTACAACAGGGCAACTTATATCTCCACAAAGCCTTCCCCATTTGAGGTCTGTTATAATTTTCAGCCTCTTACTCCTTATGAGATTACAGTTTCTCTCCAAACTCAATCCACATCCCACAAACAAAAGAAGCAAGACAAAGGTTATTCCTTTGTGCAGAACTTGGCCAATATCCAAAACAAGGTCCAGGACATACTTCAACAAACACATGCCACGTACAAGGCATTCCATGACAAACATTGAATTGCACCTCATTTCCAAGTTGGTGACAAAGTTTGTCTTCACTTAGACAAACAAAGAGTCAGTCAACTCAATTTGTATGAGCCCCCTCAATTGGAGGAAACAATGTCAGTGATGCATCCAAAGGAAACCAACCCAAACTTTAGCCACCTTTACCTGAAGATAAACTTCTTGATGTCTGCACCCAATCTACTATGCAGCATGATATCACCACTTACTTGGTGGGCCACAATGGCACTTTACCCACTCAAGCCAAGTGGTTGTCCTAGTTAGAATTTGAGTAGTAGTGTCCCCATCTCCAATAGAAATTGGGGACAATTTCCTCCAAGTAGGGAGGAATTAATGAGACATAGTCTAATGAATGTGTTCACATGTATCATATTTGTACTTTATCTCACTCGTATTTTATTCTACTTACCTTTTCGTCTTTTATGGGTAACTTGGTCTAAATCGATCGGTCACCTAACTTGTATTTTATATTTGTAATTTTCAGAGACTTGACCAAAAATGACAAGTACTCCTATATTATCTAAATACAATATAGAGTGTACGTCATGTATACAATTTTGGCAATCTACCTTTTGTGCTTGCTTAATTGCTCTCTTGTTTCCTTTCTTGTATGTGAGTATTCACATTACTATTACTGTCTTCATATCACAGTACAACTCATTGGAAGCATATCATTAAATGATCCAAGTTTCCAACCAATGCCAATAGAAGAGGAAATGAACAAAAAATAAAAATTATAAGCTAGTTCTCTGACTGGATTCAAAAATTTACCAGAGTATGGAAAGCAGAGATTGAACCCAAAAGGCTATCTCCACTTGGCTCCTGATTTTTCAAGGCTTGGCCCTAGGACCCAAGCTAGTCAATATCAGCAGTGACAAGGAGGAATCCTCACAAACTTGTTAAGGCATTGCCCAAAGGCCCAAGCCATATGGCTTAGTGGCAGATTTCTATACCTCGAAAAGGACAGGACCAATGATTACATTTTTTGCTATATGCAAGATGACTTCTTAGAATTGAGACAATATATTAGTTACTTAGAGAACATAATAATGCCATATACAATCATTCTTCAGTCTCCAAAATCTTAACTCCTCACTGCTCTAGTATTGTCCCTTATGCCACATAGATAAAAAATCAAGTGTAAAAGGTGGCCATGGAGCTCGAGGACTTTCCTAGTCGAGTCATCCATTCGAGCAAGAAATCATGTACAAATTAAAAAATACCACCAAAGGAGGCTTGGGCAGAAAGAAGTCAGGACTGCGTCAAGTCTTAGTCTGAGCTCTCACAAGATCAGAATGAAGACAAGGCACATTACCATTTCTAGTGGTGGGACTGACCAGCAAGTCAGCCGGAGTAGCCAGTCCCACAAGACAAATACCCCACAATCAAACTTGTCTCTATTTCAAGTCATCCAAAATAATATGTTGAGGACCGAGGTTGATGACTAGGAACACACCGATCCTCAAGGTACCATTGAAGAATCCATGGGGGAAAGACAACCACAATCAAAAGTTGCTGACAAGAAGTTGGAGTCTAGACTGTGGTGAAAATCGAATGGTGGCAACCCCCATTGC
Organism: Picea engelmannii; assembly: GCA_009831015.1. Classification (NCBI taxonomy): domain Eukaryota; kingdom Viridiplantae; phylum Streptophyta; class Pinopsida; order Pinales; family Pinaceae; genus Picea; species Picea engelmannii. The sequence goes on along the minus strand of ML777564.1, from coordinate 1,910,009 downwards.
CCCTAGCATATTTTATGGTGATATGCACATAGTCATAGGGCCATTATTTTGTAATCTTTGTTTAATGTCAGTTGTTTTGGAAAGTTGTGGATATTTATGTTGGGAATGTAACCTCAAAGGCATTTTGTACCCAAAAGGGCATATTGCTAATTTCACATGATTGCAAGTTGGATTGATGGTAGCTTTCCTATGGTTTCCCATGTTTTTATTGTAAAAATAACCCTGTACATTGAGTAGCATCATTTTGATATTAGTGGAAGCTATTAAATAATAAAAAATAAGAAACACGTCTGAAGTTTTTTATTATTTCCCACAGAGAGCACCCAACTTCCATCTATGTATTTCACAGGAATCATACCATTTCACACGCATCATTACATACTTGTAATGACATGGCACAGGAATGGGGACAAAAAGCTATTAAAAAATTAAAAACTTCGTCTGATGTTTTTCTTTATTTCTCACAGATATCATCCAATTTCCATCAATGTGTTTCATCGGAATCACACCATTTTCACACACATCATTACATACTTGTAATGGCACTGCAACGGAATGGGGACCAAGGGCGACTTTGAAAACATTGACATTCCCTTTTAGATGCTGTGTCCTGATACAGCTGAAGTACATATCCTGATCATATAGCTATAGTAGGCATATCCTGGCCATGTCAGGTGGTCGGAAAGGATCCCACAGCAGCAATCTGGACCCAAAGCATTAAAAAACTCTGGAAACAAACCTAAAATCCCTTAAAATAGAGAAAGCAAAAGTGAAATGAAAAGCCAAAACAAAATTGCCTCTTCCTTCTTCCCTCTTTCCAAGCCTGTCTCATCACTTTTTAATCTCACTTTTAATATTTCTTATTTAAAAAACCCTAATAATGCCCTAACCCTGTACTCCAAAATTTGGAAAAAAGAAAGCCATGTTTGCATGTGCACACGCTGCTATCAGGAAACCTTGTAATATAGTCTAGTATATTACGCCATGCACTGTTGGTATAAAAAGCCAATAATTATCATAAATTGAATCTAAAAGATAATATAAGATCATTAACTTGGACTCCTTCATAACATATCAGGGAATATACCTGCATTAAGTTCCATCTATGAAGAGGAGCAAAGGCAATCAGGTAGAGTCTTCACCGGCGTTTAGTAATAAGTTAGATGAATTAGATACAAATTACAACTTACAAAGATTTCAGAGTAAGTAAGATTAAGCATTCAGATAAGTGAAGAACATGCTATGTGGAAACATGGAGAACACCAACCATGAAAGTATCGAGGAAACTATCATTTGTACAAAGCTTAAAACATGTTTCAACACACTATGTCAACTGCAAAAACAATAACTTTAAACAGAACCTAACATCATTTATGAGGAAAAAGGCAGACCTGTAAGTGACAATTGCAGGCATTGTTCTGGCTTTCAAAAGCGTATCTAAATCAACTCGAGGATTAAAATTTCTCACATGATCAATGCGAAGCTCTACACAATCTGCACCATGGATTCGTGCCAGCTCCATTTGAGACAGCATTTCTTCCATAGACTGACCCACTAAGGGGATGCAGAGAAGACAATCATTTTGAACCTTTTCTGCCATCTTCAATGTAGAATGTCTGTCAACCAATAGTTGATCGCTAGCAATTTAATGCTCTTCCCCAGCCTTGATCACAAACTCTTCAAAGATATCCAAAGCTTTTAGCGAAACAAATGCTCCATAGTTGATAGTTACTAGCAAGATACAACAATGGCTAGATGATCATTTCTCATTCATCTGTATCCCGTGGAAATCAAGCAGAAGAACCTGCTCCATGCACAAACAAACAAACATTAAGAACCTTGATCCAATGTACTGAAGACGCACTAGTTCTACCTTTGCATTTAAGACAACGCAATCTGTTTAAAATGTAACCAAAAGAAGACTAGCAACTAATATGATTCCAACAATGTAGATCTTAGATCTTGCGGTTGTTTAATGTAGCCAATGAAACATATCCAGTAACCCAGACTAATCCTTTCAACCAGAGGAGATACATCAATGATCAGAGTGAAAATTAAGATACAGTAATCAACCCATGGCAGGCATTCGTTGAGATTTATTACATATTATACTCGCTATTTTTAGGGCATTAGATGCAACAGGTCACCTTGAGAACATGTCAAGTGTTAAACATAGCACAGGACCGATTAGCTTTACATGACACAGATCACACCCAACATCTTAAACATAAACAGGACAGGATAAACGTTATGAACATCCAAAGATGTGAGCTATTTCAGCTAGTATTATCCTTACTATTCAAATTCACAAAAAAAATCTGTAAGTTTTATATTGACCCAGATGATGACTTCCACTGGTTTTGTCTAGATTTACTTGAACGTGTAGTCATCTCTGTGCACCCTCCTGAATCAAAAATATGACCCAAATAGTGAATTGAGGCAATTGGAACTTACGAAGATCATGAGACGGTGGACATGGTGAGTGAAGAAAAAAGCATGTAGCATGCAAAATAACTCTGAAATTGGAGATAAACAGAGAAAACAGAGCATCACCAAAAAATTTAAGCAGATACAGAATGCAATGAATACGCATTGAACCATTTAAGAATAAATAAGAAACACCCATATCAATAATGAATGTAAAAATAATATTACAGACACACCCAAGCTCAGATCAAATATAAGACAGGAGGAAAAACAAAATAAAAACAGGCTATCAGACATGTAAATCTAAAACATAAATTGAAGCAATGAGCATAGATATCGTACCAGATACTCAATGCCAGTCCCGTGTTTTTCCTTGTCTGGATTTCGACCGGAATGACGCCGGATTCGACCATGTAAACTCCAAGGAGGAAGGAAGAGAAGACACATATATATGTAAAAGTACATGCATATACATTGAAAAATGAAAATTGTTTATTTTTTAAGGGATTAGGCAGCCACCAACTTCAGAGTTGGTGATGGTCAACCCTCTTTTCCACGTGGTGATGAATGCATTCCAGATGTTCTGGTCAGTAGGCAGTGATATTTGAAACTTTTCAAAGATCAAATGCCTCCCGTTTTTACCTGTTCTGTAATCTATGACTTCGGGGAGATTTCAAGATATGCTTGTTAGACACGGCTTTGGGGATGGATGATGGATAAACTCGAAAAGTTCCCACTAGTTTCGAATTTTAAGAATTTTTTATTCCCAGTTGCCGAAGTTCAAGCCAGCAACTCGTTGAATTTCTACTGGGAAAAAGATAGAGTTTATAGAGACATATAAGATTTAGTTTAATTTATATAATATAATGTAAATATGTTTGTTATTAGGTCTCTTTCTGCAAAGAGATTTTTTCGCTGGTCGTTTTAATACGAAAAGATAGGTAGTTTATGGCGATATATAGCATTTAGTTTAATTTTTATAATAGAATGTAAATATGTTTGTTATTTGGTTTTCCTATAAAAATAAAAATAAAGAATTTTTTTCAATGATTTTGTTTTTATAATAATTTTTTACATTTAAAAAAAATCTTAAATAATATAATATAGATCTAATTATTTTAATTTTGAAATTGTTTTTAAAATATAAATATATTTTGTGTATTATTATAAGATTTGTCAATTGGGTTTAACTTGGGTGGTTGGGAGGAATGATTGTTATCCTCCTTACTTGGCTTCAATTCTCTCAAGTGACATGTTGAGCTCATAACAATTATATTGTTGTAATGGATGTTGGGCTCATAACAAGTATATTGTTGTAATGGATGTCGGGCTCTGCTATGACTTTGGTCTCACTTCTAGGTTTGGTCCTTCTAGTTTGAGTTTTCTTGTTGTTTATAAGTCTGGGGTGTCTTGTCATCTGGCTCGGCTCACCATTAGACATGGATAAGCATATTCCAACTATAATTGGGTAAATGTATGTGTGTCGATCTAAGGAGTCTCTTTATGGTTTTCCTCTTTGGATGGGTCATTGTCATCTTGGCTCCTGCACCTTCCCCCCAATCTTTGTGTCTTCTCATTATCCCTCATTGTCGCCTCCCCTTCGTAGCTCTTGTCATGCATCCTCAGGCCAAGATGTTGAACTCTAGTAATGAACAATGGCCGAAATCCAATAAAAGTGGGCTCAAGTAAAGGACCAAATATTCTACCAAGAAACCTCTGCACTAGAAGCTCCCTTGTTGCATCACCTTCACCCACGTTGATTCCATGAAGGCGGCATCCAATTATCATTGTTATTTCTCTATTGTTGTCAAAGAAGAGGTTGCCCATATTGAAAACTATATCAGGCAAAAAAGGAGGAAACTATCCAATTAATAGTTTGAGGCAGAATCCAAGGACTAGGTTCTGAACACAAGGTTCTCTCAATCCAGGGATTTGTGGAGTTTTTGTGGCTAAACAAATATTTCATAACACAGGTTGTGGAGGAAAGGGGCCATCAGCACCACACAGTTCTTCATAAATTGGACTTAATAGATAAAAAGCTTGAAGTGATTGACAAATCAGTTTATGACATTGACATTATAGTCATGGACCCAAAGGATATCAAGCACAACCCAATGGCAGCAATAGAACATGCTCAAGTGTCTGAAGGTACCCCTCCAAACCCATCATAATTGATGAAGATATTGAGGAACAGGAGGATACTCAATAATGACAAAAGTAGGCACATGCCCTCTTAAGTTGGCAACACCTATTTTATTTTAATAATTTTACAAAGAAGAACTAGGTTTCACCTTTTAGTTATGTCAATTATATTTTATGCTACTTTAAGTAGATATCTAGACCATATTATTATTAAGGATAGGGATATGAAGAAATTCATTTGACAATCCTACAAAATAAATATTGTTATTTTGACTTACTATGATCACACTTTCCTTAGAAGCAAGCCACACTAAATTTTTCTAAATTTTTTTTATTAATAATATTATTAAAGTAAAAAATATAACAAAAATGTAAAATGTAATTACTTTAATTTTTTTTTAAATAAGCTATTGATTAATAATATTATTAAAGTAAAAAATATAACAGATATGAAATGTAATTACTTTTTAATTTAAAAAAATATATATATTACAAATTTATAAATGAAAAGATATATTTTTAATTGATAAATAATAGGATTAAATGTAAATTTTAATTTATAAATAATTTAATTAAATGATAAATAAGAATTCATAATCCATAGAATAAGTTAAAAAGTGTAATTTCTTTTTTAAAATAAAAAAATTTAAACTATTATAGAAACATGTTTTTAATTTATAAATAATTTTAAAATGATAAACAAGAATTTATTATTTCATGAAATTAGTTTTTAAAATGTATAATTTTTTTATATATTTATTGTTTTGAAATTTGAAGTTTCTAAGTTTTTTTATATGGATTGAAAACTTTAAGCACAAAGTTTCAAGGTTAAAGTTATCATCAATGAAGTTGAATTATAATATTTCTTAAAATTAAGTTGAGTTGGTTTGATCGGATGGTTGGCAAGTAAGTCTTGTACTAAATTCTTGATGAGACTTTGGCTCGTTGTGATAAGGTTATCGAACATTTACCGATTTCCCTAAATCTTAAAAAAACTTTTCACAAAATTCTTGTTAGATTTGGAAAAAAAATTCAACTAAAAATAATTGAGTTTGTGCACTTTTTAATTTAGTATATTAATCCATCCCTTTATTATAAAAAGAAAATTAATTTTATTGATTTTTTAAGTAAATTTGAAATAAAAAATATTCCATTTAAAATCAACCCTAACCCCTAAAATAGTTTACTAATATTTTCTTTACCATCATAAATGGCCCAATTCTGAGGGTAATGAGAATGATGCATGACTTTACCCTTGTAAATTACTTAACTTTACCATCATAAATGGCCCAATTCTCAGGGTAATGAGAACGATGCATGACTTTACCCTTGTAAATTACTTAATTGAAGTGAGGAGGAGGATATATGACCCAACTCTAAGTACAAGGAGGAAGACTCCGTTAGGTTTACATGAGTAGGTGGAAATGAGGATTCGTGGGATGGTTGGTTAGGTAGATATGAAGATGGATGGAAACACACTAACATTTGAGGAGTAGGTGGAGGAAGGGGAGATGTGTAGTATAATATCTTATCTGTACTAATGATCAAGTTTAATTGCATGTTAATAATGAGATCATTATTTTTGCTTATGTGGCTAAATAGGAGATAAAGGGACTGAAATAATGAAATCATTATTTTTGCTTATGTGGCTAAATGGGAGATAAAGGAACTGAAAAGAGAGGGGCAGAGTATTTTTTTTTTTTTTTTTTTTTTAAAGACCCACCTTAGTAAAGATACACTATGAGGAGTAGGTAGATGTTAGACAAAGGGTTCAGGTCATATGGTCCAATTTCCCTTTTGTAACGATGTCAAGTTTAGAAAGCTTGTACACTGAAGTCTATCAATTACTTGGTTGGCCATAAATAGCTTTATACAGAAGGAGGAGATGAAGGGATTACAAAGAGATGTGGGCTAAGGCACTTTAAGGTGCCACCTTAATATTGAGTAATATTCTTGATGTTGAATATTTATTTAGTAAGACGAAGCAAAAATCTTGATGTTGAATATTTTTTAGTAAGAGGAAGCAAAAATAGAACATGTATTTGGCCTTTAGCTTATATTTGTACAAGGGCATCCAAACAAAATGACAAGTTTTTTCTTGAAGGTGACGTGGCTCCACGTATGTCTGTACATGGGAATAAATAAATAAGTTAAAAGTGTCCTAGGATTATATTTGTAAAAGGGCATCCAAACAAAATGACAAGTTTTTTCTTGAAGGGGACGTGGCTCCACGTATGTCTATTCATTGGGAATAAATAAATAAGTTAAAAGTGTCCTAGGATCACTAGTGGCAGTGAAAACCATGTTTTGTTTGTTGAGGGCATCCAAACAAAATGACAAGCTTTTTCTTGAAGGTGACGTGGCTCCACGTATGTCTATTCATTGGGAATAAATAAATAAGTTAAAAGTGTCCTAGGATCACTAGTGGCAGTGAAAACCATGTTTTGTTTGTTGACATCAATTTCATGGTGGTTAACCGTCACATGCATTTACATCCAAGAGGGAGGAGGATTTAGAATGGAATTAGAATCATGGAATATGATTATACAATTTGCAATTATTATAAGCATTACGTATATAGGATCTTTGATGTATAAACATTACGTATATAGTAATCATAATTGGAAAAGGATTTATGATAAAACAATATACAATGATCTTAATTGGAAAAGGATTTGTGATGATGAAAGGGGGTTTTGTGTATTTTGTTTACAAATTGATAAATATGGTAATTTTTTATAAAGTAAGTTTGTGAATGAATAAATTTCAAATTTTAATTAAAATTTGATTAGAAATTATAATAAAGAATTAAATTTAATTTTTAATCCTAAAAAATTATATTAAGAATGTGTTTTTAAGAATTTGGTATTTTATAATAATATAAAATTTTAATTTTAAAAAAATAAAAAATAAAAGTAAAATATTAAATCATCAAAAATACATACATGGGATGTTAGAGATGAGTAGAGTGCAAGTATGCAATGGTGATAGTGTGTCGATGGAATATAGTGACGAAGGGATAAGGATTCGAGTCATCATAGTTTGATTCAATGACACCAAACCACTTAGCAAGATGCCCATGCTATCAATGTAGCAAGTAGGTAGGATCTTACCATTAACTTCGACAATGATGTGGGAGAGAGATCTTGAAGCTTGGTTCATCACAAAGTGGAAATATAGAATGCAACTCAGAGTTTATAGTAGTCAATGCTATGAAATTTGGTTGTTTGATTGGGTTCTGGAGATGGCAGGAAATTCTTAGGGTATCTCCACAAGGGCGTGTGTTATGGCTACTTCCACCAATCCACGGATCTCTAAGACTCGACAAGGGCACCCCCATAAGTGCAAGGAGCCAACACCCACTCGGGCAGGGCCTTCAAGAGAAAAGAAAAAAGTTCCAAATGCGATTGCCTCGGCAACATCTTACAAGAACTGATTCTCAAATAGTATAAAAAAAAAATGAACTGGAAGCCATGGAAAACAGGGTTTAGTTGAAGCATGACTATACTTTAAGTGCAAAGATTGATGAGGAAATTGGACCTTCGATCCCCTAATAATGGTTTTTCAAGAAGTAGAAAAAACAAGTATTCCAAAATAGTTGACCTCTACTCACACATAAAAGAAGTCGTAACATGTGTAATGGAGGGCAAAGGGAATTAGGACAATGAAGTCTTGAGCAAGTTGGACCAATTGGATATCAAATATAAAAGTCTTATCAACACAATATGAGGCTTTGAGGCTCGTAGTGGGGACACACAAGCAACAAGGGAAGAGGAAGATGCAAGGAAAGGAAAGCAGAATATGGAGCAAAGATGGGTGATGAAAAAGGAGTAGAAGAGGTTGTTGTTAAGGTAACAACTCCAGAGGATGGAAGTTGGGCCCAAAAGAGAGTTACACCATCACTGTCATTAAATGTGAACTTGGATTCTCAAAAATAATATAATTCTTTGAAGTCTTTGTGTTTGAGTTTATTTCAAGTGTTGATCATTATTTTAAATGATAAAGCCCTTAAAAATCTATGTCTATATCTAAATCTATTTTTTCAATTCTTAGTTTGCAATCCAAAACAATCCCTCTTGTTTCCTTGCAAGGGTTCGTTGGGGTTGAGTGTTGAATATGCTCCACTTTTGAAATTGACTTACGAGGTAAGTAGTAATTCACTTTGTCATTACATATATTTCATAAATCATAAAAAGGATTCGCTCGTGCTTAGTTATGATTATGTAGTTGTAAAACATACATATGCATATTATGTGCAAGTAGGATGTTATGACAATGACAATGATAAATGCGTGTTGAAAATGAACTTTCGTATATAATTTATGGCAACTCTGATTTCACCCGTGACATCACAAAATATAATATGTATCAAAATCAAGGACCATTAACAACGTCTATTCATTATGTAAACTTTTTGTTAGGAATTTTCTCAAAAATGTGAAGTGACAAGTAGGACAAGAGGAACCATGAAATTTCTAAAGTCCTTTTTATGGAATATTTGTGATATAAAGATTTTAGGTTTGAAATTTCGTAAACTTCATGGTTTCCACCTACTTTATATATTACTTTAACATTTCGAAAAGGCAATGTGGTTATTCTTAGGGATGAGCCAACCCAATTTAAATGTTTCCTACCCTCTTTATGTTTAGCAAGTTCTGAAATGTTTCCCTAACTAGATGGCAAATATGGTTGGAAAGAAACTCTATGATATTTGAGAATAGTCAAGCATCAACATTTGTGGTATACTACAGGATCTTGGGATGGATAGGGAGTACAAAGGTGAGTAGCAATCTGACCTCCAAACTCAAAGTTCCCACGAAGATAAATGATGGAAGATCAATGGGCTAGTTTAATGGGGCAGTGCAGCGAGGAGGTCAGCGTTGTGGGGCAAGGGGAGTTATTAAACTAAACACACACATAAAATACAAGTGGATGTTGAATTGTGGACCAGGCACAAACACTAGAGTTGAACTCTTGGGAGTGTGGACCCTGTTGTCTTTGGCTAGTCACCTTCATATTCCGATTTTACAGGTGTTTGGTGACTCAAAGATTGTCATAGACTGGTTGAATGTGAAAGGTGAAATTCAGGTCATGGACTTGTCTTTTTGGAAATTGCGGATTAAGGCACTCATGTTGGAATTCTCAGCTTTAGAGTTCACTCATATCTACATAGAGTTTAACCAGGAGGCAAATGATCTATCAAAACAATCATTGTTGCTTCCATAAGGCATATTAACTTATTTTTGAATGAAGGATGGGCATATGGGCCCAGTCTTGTTTATAAACCTGTAATGTTGCTCACAAATTAGCTTTTTGTTTCTACGGTGTTTAATCCTTTATGTCGATTGATGGGTTTTGGGGGGTGTTGTCCAGGTTGTTTGAAGTCCTCTTCGAGAGGGATATAAGAAACTATTTGTTGTGGGGGATCCTCTGTTTGGGCTGAATATTTAGGGTTCAATTATGCTTCAGCATTTTTCTGTTCTGCGAGAAGGGATTGTAATTTTTGTTGTTTAGATCAAGTATTGTATATGAGGTTTCTTTATATATATATATAAGTGAAATTTTTTCCGGTGAAAAAAAGTTATACAATGTCTTCTCAATTGGATTTCTAACCTCATTTAAGCTCCTATCTTAGCACTTCAACATTTAGTCTTCATGAATATAAAAAGGGTTATTATCAGTCATGGGTTTATAGATGAATGTTATTAGGGAAAACTACTCATCAATATATTTCTAATAATATATGGTTTGCCAAGAGTTGATTTCGTTCAATTGGGTTATAGTTTGTAAAAGTTGCATGTTTTTAATAATATATTGTTTGCCAAGAGTTGTTTTCATACAATTGAGTTATAGTTTGCAAAAGTTGCAGGTTTCTAAGTTAAATGGTAAATTGGCACAACTTTCAAGTATTAAATTATGTTATCTATCTTCTATGGCGTAGGAGACGTCGTGGGATTTCCAATAAGTGGTCGCATGCCTTCCTTTGAGATTTTGGTGAATAAGATCAAGTTGTGGCCATTTTGGTGAGTTTTGGCAATGGGCATTGATCTTGATCTTCTAGCATTAGAACAAAGTATTTGGACCACACCAAAATCAAGAACTAATGTTTCCATTATATGGTACGCACCTAGATCTTCCCAACAACGAGTTACATGTGTATGTTGGAGTCTCGAGCATGTTACGCTATAGAAATTGTACATGTCCATCTCAATTAGTCTGGATGCCATGACAATGTTGCATTTCACCATAATTTATAGTTTCACCCTAATCATGGTTCCTCTGTGCTCCAAGGGTTTTTGCTATTCGATCCAAAACCATCACAAAAACTTGAACAACTTGAAGCCATCAAAAATACGAAATTGTTTTCACTAAATCCCAACACAAATAAGTAAATAAAATGTATTTTGAATAACCCTAATCAATCGTACCATGGTGGGTATGGGTAAGATTAATGTCCTCATTGACAGAAACCAACAAAAAAATCTACAAAATTGTAGAAGTTGTTGATCCATTTTCATGTCTCAACCTTTATATTTTATCCTCGATTCATGCAGATGCAGAAGGAGTTCCCTTTTCCTCAATTCATTATCCTTTGCATTTTGCATACATCCCACATTTTCGCATCACTTTATAAAACAATCATACCCTTCCTCAACACTTATTTGTTTTCTTGATTTCCTACTTTCGTTATGTGAAGAAACCTTGCATTAAGTCATTCTCCGCATCTTGCATTAAGTCATTCTTTGCATCCCGCATTGAGTCATTTATATGCATCCCGCATTGAATCATTCTCCACATTTTGCATAAGGACCCACACTTTATTTTTATAGCATTCTGCACTACCCGATACTTAGTTTATTTTTTGTTCTGTCCCATGCAGATAACTCATCATAAAACCATTTATCTATATCAACTTTCTCCACAATAACCCTTTTCTCCACATAGCTTCTACTTCCACAAGACTTGTCACTCCACATTGTTTCTACATTGAATGTCCCATATGTAACATACATGCCTGCTGAAACGAAAACTAAAATGCCCCATACATATCAAATAAACCAAGGGGCAGCAGGCCCATAAAATTTAACATGCAAACGACATGCGGATTTACTCATGCAACTAACAACATAATAAAAACCATGAATGCATGCATACCCAACAAACATAACAACATTCAAATTAACATTTACATAGCAGAATAGTCGTAATAAAAACAAAACATAAATGTATATGTTTATAAATTAACCAATTGGTTTCATACGAAGGACGTTCCTCCCAGCCATAGGCGTGTTGTTGTATCTAAGGCTATGAGTCCACAAAAAGATTTGACCCTCTTGGTTGTCCACTCTCCACACTCAACAACCCAAAACCCAAGTTCTACTCACACAACAGTTCCAATCCATCAACTCTCTTCCCCACAACCTACACAACCCAAGGGATGTACCACCTTCACTGCTCTCAGTCCATTGGGATGTACCATTCATTTATTATGGATTCCAGTGCACTCGATTGGCCAAGAATCTCTTAGTTGGGGACTCCATGAATTCTCAACTACTCCAGGAGTGCTCACAGTATGCTTCTCAAGGCTCTTTAGCCATTTCCTCAACAAGAAGCGCACTACAGGCTTACAACTCATTTTATAGGCACACAGACCACAATTTCCACATAAACACAACCCAATAATGGTTGTTCTTAAGCACAAATTGGTCGGTGCTCTTTCCAACACTCAACTCCTCCCTTGCTACCCAAAATCTACATGTAAAACTCTCTCTTGTTCCCATACAAATTTCCTTCTTCTTCCTTACTTGCTTGACTTTCACTCTTCCCAAAAGGATGATTGCACTAAACCCATGTTGTCAATAACTGAGTGGGCTAACTTCCTCACCCAACCTCTTACATGAATTCAATTATTGGCTTTGGGAACACTGAACAACAAATAGAAGCTTCACTCGGCAATAAAACTCAAGTAAAAGGTTTGGGATTTAAACCCATGAATAAAACCCCCTTTACCCCTCTCTTGTGGAATCATAGCCCCCCCCCCATCATTATCGTCCCTCTCATATCGTAGCCAACGATTCTTATTTTTATTAATCATTTCAATGATCACAATACTTAGTTATTCCCTCGTCCATATTAATCAATATGAGCTCTTCACCCCAACATATCGGCTCACTGGCCTAATTCACATTTATACAATTACATTATAATTTGTGGGAGTTAAAACTAGGGATGTTACACCATACTTAACACTTTTCCCAGTATGCAACCTTTCACGGTTACCATTCTCAAGGTGATTTATGGCGCATTTATGATGTCCCGATCCATGAGATAAAAATGGTTGTCAAAAGTAATGAGGATTAATTGTCGTGTTTTCCCATAGGTCATCTTCTTACGAATGATAATTACTATTAATAATTTGCATGCATTCTGGAGGAAATTGTACATATCGAAGAGGTGTTTCATTAAGGACCATTAATGATCTTAGCCACATATTAGTTAAAGGTCCATAATTTATATCAATAATCTTCACACACACACACACACACACACACACACACACACACACACACACACACACACACACACACACACACATATATATATATATATATATATATATTAAATAAAAAAGGTGGAACCTACTATATTAAGTTATCGAAGAAACCTTGACAAAATTTACAGAGATATAGGTCTAAGTCACCAAAAATGTTGTCGTTTTACCGGAAACCAGCATGGTTTGGAGAACTGTCTTGCCCTCTGTCCTGCCCGAAGGAAACCAGGACAGATGGCTATAGTCCAAGTGAACATGTAACAATAGTAAGATAAAACAAAGAAACGAAATAGCATAGAAAACCTAGATACCTGGTGACCCGTCGCCCTTGCTTGTCTGCCACGTGGACCCTGCTAGAATGGCGAATGCCTGCACACAGAGAGGGCACTTCCTCTTTGTTGGAGCATTGGAGTACGCATCAAGGAGCAGGTCTAGACGCTGGCCCATGAGAAGGGCTCTGTGCTCCAGGTCTGCCATGTGGCCTCGGAGTTCGAACACCAGAGCTAGATGCTCTGCACGGAGGAAACTACCATTCAATCCATGCAAGCCATTGCCCGGGTCGTCAAGGATTACGTCCCTCATTTCCACTATCGCTCCACCTCCGTCTTCGAGCTCCATCAGTTCTGCATCGGTCGATTCCTCCTTCCTCGCAGGGTTGTTCTCGTCTGCGTTCTCTTTGGCTCTAGCTTTGTCCCGATTTACTTCATCGAACGTTGCCTGCCTCGCATGGCTGGTGGGGCTGTAATCACCCGGCCACGGAATTTCCTCGACAATGCACCCAGGGATGTCATCTGCCAGTGCAAATTTAGGACCGCTTCCATCCTGGTGGTTCGTCTCCATGGCTTGGGGTTTCGGGGTGGTCGCCAATTCCTCCATGAACGGTATTTCTTCCACATAACAGGTGGGGAACGCATCCACAACACCATCCTCCGTCCTATTTTCAGACTGAATTGTCGTGGTCTCACTATTGCAACCAGCCCCAGTCTCAGCAATGATGGCATGCAGAGCCAATTGGTCAGCTCGAGCCTTCTTTCGGAGGATGGAGGTCGCCAACGACAGAGCCCGCTCCAGCTTCTCCTTCCTTTGCCGCTGCGCTTTGTGAGTGTACCAGGTCGAGCCACGACGAGGCCTGCCCCACTTCCTGGTCATAATTGCCAAGGAATATATAACAATACAGTGAGGATGCAGCGAGATGAGAGTAAACCAAGGCGAGAAAAAAACAGGGCTGCACCAGAGCTCCCGGATGAAGGGGAGAGTCGAAGCAAGAGCAGACCAACTCTGTCCAGACGCTCGAAAAAACAAATTGCCAAAGGCCAGATTCACCTGGTTATCCATAAACCCTGGTATGCTGAGTGCACTGTGAGCAAGAGTGTTCGCGTGAGGGAGGTGTCCCTCCACTGTATATCTGTTGTTATGGCCGTCTACCATCGTTAATGTAGGGCAGGAGGGTGGCGGCCATCAGCATTTATGCTATGGCGTAGTGTTGAGCCAGGTGTCGAGGAGCGTCCGCGTGTCACCCCATCCGGGGCATATAAAAATATATTGAAAAAGGGGAAAGATGGCAACTAGAAAGAAGAAAGATCCTTTCTACAAAGATACTATCAATTCCTTAGCTCGCCAAGATAAAGACTTTCACTATTCTACAACTTATCAATGGTATTCTAGTCTCACCCCAGAGAAAAAAGTCGCCAATGGAATTTGAACAATTGGTTAAGCTAAGGCGGGTTGCATGCTAGAGTCCTTTGGTTTCATAAATCTTGTTTCTTGGTGCACAAGCAAGTTAGACACTAAGCACAAAATGATTCGAGTTGTGGCAGATGAAAAGACTCATGTTTTGTTAACTCCTATTGTATTCAGAAAAATGTTGCAACTAACTATTCCAAGAAAAGTCCTCAAGCTTCCAGACGCAATTTTTTTTCTTGATTCACAAGGTGGTGGAGTAAACATGCTAAAGGATTTCCTGACACCATGCTCCGCCATCCCAACCAACATAACACATATTGACATAGGCATGTTGTCTAAGCCCTACTAGGATTTTGCTTGGCTCTTTTCACAACTCATTGGACATGATACTACATCTTAAATTTTGAGCTATGTTATATATGTATTGCATTTATCCATTCAGATGAGAGTAGTCTTTGACTGGGCTGAAATTATTTCAAATGAAATTTCCTATCAACTTTCTAATTTTATGAAGACAAAGAGGTTCTTTATGACCTTGTATTTTGTTTTTTCTCTTGTTTATTAAAATGTACTCGAAGGACTGCCCCCAATAGGGTAATATTGATATGGATAACAACCCAATTCAGTTCTAGTACCCTGCACTATGGAGACATAAGGAACCATTTCATTTATGCCAAGTGTGAGATAAAACATTTTATTTCTAGTACCTTGCACTATGGAGACATAAGGAACCATTTTATTTATGCAAACTAAGCATAAACAGAGGGATAAAACTGCAACCAATATTGATGTTGGTCCTACCCCCTTCCCCATAGGAGTTCCTCTTCTACTCAAAAAAGCCAGGAGCCTAATGTAAAGGGAAGAGAGAATATTGAAGGATGTGTGTGAGGAGGTGATAATGGTGATCCCCCTCATCTACACACTGAGAAAGCACATACTATCACACTTGTAAAAAGAAAAAGGAGCACTAGTAACAAGATTGCTACAAACTTTGAAAACCAAGAGAATGATATAGTAGAAATGGAGATCAACAATGTTAATGAAGTGCCTGCATGGGCAGTAATTCAAATGGATGAAATCCAACTGATCGTAGAGGATTTGGCTTGTGAGGGACCAACTGTTTTTGAAGACAAATCCTTGACATTGCATCACACCATATATAATAAAGAAGCCACAAAGTTACAGATGGAGGGAATTAATATTAAGAACAAAAAGATCATAGAAAAATGGAATTCAGAGGTTGATGTTGCAGGGGTAGGAACCTCTGGAATTATGAAATTACACTTGACCACTAGTGATTCCCTTTCCCATTCAATTACAAAGCAAGAATTGGAAAATATTAGACTGAAGAAGATGATAAGTGAGTTGAAAGATGCTTTAAGTCCTAGACCATTATTTATTGAACCCTTGTCTATTATTGCCCCATAACTAATTCTTGAAGGAACATCTGAGACATCTTCTAAAGTTAAGAAGGCCACCAAGTCGTTGATTGGCATCATAACATATGTTGCGGAAAACATAAGTAAATGGCTTAGCACAATTTTGGAAGCATGGGAGGTTAGTACAAATTTAAGTAACTTATCACACATAATTTCTTCTCTTACAGATTATCTTCAACAAGACTCGGAAAATGATGAGTATTTTTTTTTAAATGATCTAAGTACATTTATAGCAAGAGTATCGGACATGAATGAGCTCACGAGGAAGCAACGATATCTACCTTCCAAGAGAAGAATAAAACAGATAAGAGTTGGTTGGCTAGCAAGGATAGATACCCTTCAGGAATTAATTGCTACTTGTAAAAACTTGGAAGGAAAAAGAAGTGATTATTCCTAAAGTCCTTTGACATACTCAAAGAACTCGAAAGTACACCACTAATTAGAGAAGTCACACTGCTAACCAAAGAACAATTGGATTCTAAGTTAAATATACTGAAGATTTCATGGGGTAGTGAGATTGAATTAAACAATGGTTGGTTAGTTTCGTTAATGATAATAAATACCATATGACCTCAATACAAGAATCACGCTTCAAATGCAAAGCTATAAAGGATGAATTTTTTCACTTCGGGTGTTAAACAAGACATGACGGTTCCACCATCAAAAAATTACATTGAAAACTGGCTCAAAGGCATTATGAATGCAATAACTAATCCTCCATAATTTCCAAGAAGCGGTTACACCAGTCAGGGTCGAGTTCGAGCTACATATTTGAATATTTTCCAAAGCAAATGGGAGAGAATTCCCCATTTTTGTGAGTACACTTTTATTCGAAGAATTCCCCCTTTTTTCATCTCAATCTGTGATTACACTTTCATTTTTGTGAATACACTTGTATTCGAAGAATTCCCCTTTCTTTCATCTCAATCTGTGATCATCCATCTTTGTTTGTCTATTGTTTCCATGTAAAGTTAATCCCTGGTTGTTTCTTTTTTCTTCCAGGTTACCTCTGCCATTGTATATATGGTCCATGGGAGCCCCATCCCAATCCAATAGGACGAACACATTTTATTTTATCATTTAAGTATCACAAATATTATGTAGTGTTGTTTTTGCACACATTATATTTGAGCTTGAACAATCAACTTGTAAAATTCTTTTAAGAATTTTCACAGAGAGTTATTTCTGGAGCTCACAATTTTTTTGTTTTTGACTTTTGTTAAAGCATGAGATCTTGAGTATGTGTCTCCTTTACATATTTATGAAATTAATTGTTTGAAATCATTTAAAGCCCTTTTTTTTGGACCTACACTTTATTGTCTATCTTATGTGTCTTGCTTCAAATTATTTCCCTCTTACTTATGAATGGACCCAATGGAATGGATGGATTTATTCTATGTATTTTAATTTAAATCACTATTCTATGTTTGTTTTACTTCATGGTCCACTCTCAGGCATTGGTGTTATGAATGGATAAATCTATTGCTTCTTGAATAACATGATTTATAATCTGAGTGAAAAAGAGGAGCACCACCTCTATAAAAACGTAGGGGATGTTTTTATCCCATGAGGTTGATTCCCCTTTACTTTAACAAGTCTTGGTGAACAATAGAATTCCATGTCTATCACTGTGGATGACATGGCAACATTGGATTAGATCTCAAATTAAGATGGATCTATGCTAGTGCATATGAAACCCATAGAAATCAATTAGAAGATGATGCTCCATAACCAAACAAACATTATGAACATTATCCAATGTACTCAAGACACACTAATTTTATACCATTTCATTTAAATAATGATCTATGAACTTTGGCTTAATCTGTAACCAAGGGAAAGATTAGTCGTCAATATGACTATTAATGTGTAACAAGGGGAAAGAGTAGTATATGATGTGACTCTAACAATGTAGATCCTAGATCTTTTAGGATTATGAATGTCACCAATGAAACATATCCAATAACCCACACTAATTCTTTCAATCATAAGTGATACAACAATGACCGAGTGTAAGTTAAGATATTGCAATTGATGCATAGCAAGCATTTATTAAGAACTATTATATTATTAATAACAATCTAATTTTAAGTTCATGGCCTAACCAAAAATCAGATTAAAGTATGGGATTCCTTGATTGTGGGACAAGGAACCCTTGTATGCAATATTTAACTACAGAGTTGTATATCTATTCTACTACCTATTTTCAACATACAAGATGCAAAAATTTACCTTGGTCATTGAGAACATGTCAACCCAAGAGTTATGTTAAAACATATCACATGGCCAATTAGCTTTACATGTCACAAATCACAATCACCATTATCTTGAACATAGCATAACATGATAAATGTGATGAACATCAAGTATATTTCCCATTTCACCTACTACCATCCTTGCTATTCAAGTTTTATATTGACTCAAATGACTTCCATTATTTTTGTCAAGATTTACTTGAATATATAGTCATCTCTATGCACCCTCCCAAATAAATAAATAAATTGACCCAAATTGTGGAGTGAGGCATTTGGACCTTACAAAGCCCATGAGATAATGGCCTTGGTGTAGCACACAAAACATCTCTTAGGGATTAACAAAGAAAACAATGCACCCCAAAATTGTTTGAGTAGATAAAGAATGGAATGAATACACATTGGACCAATAATAAGTAACAAACACCTAAATCTGTAATGAATGCAAAAAAAAATTGCAAACACTCCTAGGTTAAAATCATATATAAGACAGAACAAAATTAAATAAAAATATGTTATCATACATGTAATTCTAAAAAATACATTTAAGCTTAAGTGAAGATGTAGTCCTAGATATTCAATGTTAGTCATGTGTTTCTTATTGGTTTAAATTTGGACTACAATGACACTCACTTGGACAATATAAGTGCCAAGAAATACATATAAGGCGAAAAAACTTATCATAATCAGTTGTCAATTCGCAGTGATGACAATCATTAGTAGTTGATATCCGTGAATGCGGGTTGATTCATCACCATTATTCAAGGAAAACCATGCCACCTTAAACAACTCATTGGTGGTTCGTAAGGGGGGAGACTTTCACTCCTGCTAGATTGTGACGTACCTAGAGCAACAAACCCAAAAACAATTTGCTCGGGTAAAAGTTTGAAACTTACCCATTGATTAAGTACTTCCAAATTCACCCTCTTGGACTGATTACAAATTTTTGTTCCATTCTTTTAATTCAAGAAACATGAATCCAATGCATGCAATTAATCCAAAACATGCTAAACCATAAAAGAAAGGAACAACATGTCATGCACAACATTAGTAACAAGTATGCACATATAAACACACCACAAAAATCATAAATACACAATGGAATATTAATTATATAGAAAACACAGAGAACACTTATCTTTTAATTAAACTATTCAACAACTGGCTATAGACATCGGACATTCCACCCAACCATAAACATTATTGTTCCAAATCTCAACAACACGTCACCCATGATCCAGGTCTATGAATCCATAAAGAATGGTCATAGGTCGACTCTAACACACATAACAATTAGCTAACAAGTTATCATAGTTTTCCCAACCACACCAAAATCCTAATTTGCTAGCTCTCTTCCCCTTTAGCCTGCAAAAAACAAAGAAATGAACCCATTTCTCTACAATGTAGTCCCTCAAGTTGTTCCAATTTCTTTCGAGGGCTCTAAGGCTACTAGTTAGGAATCTCAATGTTGGAAACTCCAAGGATTCTCAACTATGGACAATTCTTTCTCAACTGCTATCATTATCATGCATAGAGGCATCCATTCCTATATGGAATAATTAATAATTCCTCACATCCATCTAGCAATGGCTCTCTACCTTCAACCATTTGTTTCTATGCCATACCCAACACACGAATGAATGAGGAATGAATGAGGAACCCCAATGATTGAGCAACAAAATGAATGAACGAATCAATGAATGAACAAAATGAATGAGCCAAATGAAAGAGCAACCCAAACATCCCACAGGCAGGGTTTAAATAGCAAAGATGTGGTCTCCCCAAGAGACTCATGTGCCTCGAGAGACAACATGGTTTCCCCAAGAGAATCATGTGCCCCCCTCACACAAACATGGGTAAATAGATGATTAAAATAAGGATTATCCCCTCAGCTCCCTCTCTCGTGGAATCATATCCCCCTATAACTATTGTCACTGTCTGTCTTACAACCAACAATGTATTTTATTAATACATATTTTGGTGTATTACATTTCTAGGCACCCCGACCTTTCAACATACCGACTCACCATCCTAAGTCACATTTACATAATTACATTCTAGTTCTTAGGGGTTAAAAATAGGGATGTTACAACCCCCTCCCCTTATTTTTGCATTGTCCTCAGTGCAAAACACCATACCAATGTTTTTAATATTACAAAGCTAGGCCCTATGTCCTTTAATCGGCAAAGGCAGTCTAACCAATCCTTATATACATAGGCACTCCAGCCTAAAAACATGCATACATAGGCACTCTGACCCAAAACATGCATAATGATCTCACAATTTATAATTTCTATTAGTAGTTCCAACCAACAAGCTCTCATTCCCCATCAGTCTCCACAACCCAAGGAAGTGTACCCCCTTCTCTGCCCTGCAATCCTTCAAGTTGTACCACTTCTCTTCAGTGCTCCAGTGTACTCGACCAAGGAGTCTCAGAGTTGCAACTCCAAGAACTCTAGTTGCAACAAGTCCACTGGACTTTCTCTGTTCCATGCCTTTGTCCTTGAGCTTAATTTCCTTCTGGTGCTCTTCTTTCTGAGCTTCCAACTTCAATGGCCAACAATCTCATATTTATTCCACACATACAATCATCATGAGATATCATCATAACAATTTTCAATTATAAATGTCAAATTTGTTTTATACATAAAAACATAAATTCCTAAGCATGAGTTTTCTGCTCATAATTCGTTTGTCTCTTGTAGCAGTAGATATTAGTCTTCCTTGTGGGATTACATCCCTGCCATATCATCATGAGATATCATCATAACAATTTTCAATTATAAATGTCAAATTTGTTTTATACATAAAAACATAAATTCCTAAGCATTAGTTTTCTGCTCATAATTCATTTGGCTCTTGTAGCAGTAGATATTAGTCTTCCTTGTGGGCTTACATCCCTGCCATATCCAAGACCATTCTTCCTGCATTTTTCTCAATTTCCATGCAACCAAACAAATTGTTAGCATATCATAACAAATTTTCAATTATTAATTTCTCAAATTTGTTTTATATAGGAAAATAAAATTTCCAGGCATGAGGTTTATGTTCATTATGTTTGGCTCTTGCAGTTGCAAGCATTGGTATTCTTCACGGGCTTACACCATTGCCATATCCAAGACCATTCTCCCTGCATTTTCTCAACCTTAATGTACCCAAACTAATTGTTGGCGTTCATTCACATTTAGTTCATGAAATGACCTCAGAATTGTATCTAATCAACAATTCAATCATTCCCAACCATTATTCATATTAAAACAGAATGAAACTATCATTCTTGTACATTATCATTCTATCTTTCTAACATTTTCAACAACTTAGAAAGTGATCTTAGAATTGTAGCAAACTAACAATTCAATCACCTCCAGTTAGTATTCACGTTAAATAGGATGTAGTTACCATTCATTATGCATTTTCACCATCACAAGATTTTCATAATGCAATCAATAACTACCAATAAAATAAAAATTGATGTGCCAATACCCATGGCCACATCTGCACAATGCATCCTTGCATTGACTACATTATACCACATATCTATGTCATGCATTCCACCATGGTGAGTTGGAAGGTCTAGCCAACACCTCAACACATCATCCAACCTCTTTCCAATTACTTGCCCGACTATTTGGATACCTTCCTCTTCAACCCATACACAACACTTGCAACACAATTCTTAAGTGCTCTTCAAAGTCGACAAAGAGGTTGCAGTCCAACATCAACTATACAGAAGAAACCATTGAACACTCACATAGCACTATATCCCTTCCATATCCAACAATCCCATGGTCTCACACATGACTAGCTCTATGGGAATTCATTACTATAGCAATAGTATGTATCATGACTTGACCTGATTATGATCTCATAACCAATCATAACATAATGTGCAATTAAAATTTACCTAAATGCATTCTAGCATCAACAATATTTATATACTCTAGGCCTTCTACCATTACATATCAATTTGAATCTTGAAATTTAATTGAGGGAATTCTTACCTCAATTTCCTTAAGCATTTATGCATTAAAAGCAACCAAATGCATACTTGCGTGGTTGTGATCAACCTATTGGCTACTACATGATTAACTAGTGTTTGTAGAAGCTTGCAGGTTTCTTCCACCATCCTTTTGATCATCATTCCTACTACCCTCATGGTTCTTCACATGGACGGGGGCCATATGTAACAACAACAACATCCACATCTTTAACCATGCTATATCATTTTCTTGAGTACATAATCCATCATTAGTCATACTCAATTGCCATAACATCATTATTGCATGTATATAACAACATACTATTCTAAGTCCACAAGCATTCCATATGCATGTCCAAGCATGTACTTATGCACAAATGCACAAATGCACACCTAAATGAACCAAGCATTCACTGTCAACATGCCTACTAATGCATATGCATTCTAACTTCATTGTATGCAATTTGCACTCCAATGCATTTCTGTTTCAGCTTCATTTATTTATTTATGTTGTAGTTGGTTGTCCTTGAATTTCTTCAAATCCTTGCTACCTTGTGTGCTCCCATTCTACTCATATGTGCTATTGTTCCTTGGTCTGAACACCTTCCAGCCAAGTTCCACTTGGTCATTCTGCAATCCAATCAATATGTTCTAATGGAAACAACTTCTCTTGGGCAGACATACCCCAAATTTACCTTTATTAAAACTTCCAACACCTTGGAATGGCGTACAACATTCCATCACCCTACTACAACAATATCCTTAGATCACCTTAACCATAATCATTCTACATACCTTCTATTACTTCTAATTGTCCATTGGACTTCCCAATATGGGAATAGTTCTCTTCACTTCATTTAACAATTCCCTGTGAAGCCATACTTTTTCCACTCAAGACCAAACCACTCCCAATGGAAGTCTATTTTCATTCAGTGGAACTTTTCAAAGTGAAATAACCTTCATTATTCTATCCCTTTCTTTTCATTTACATCCTCAAGCTTCCCATGGTCTCTACCCATTCAGTTGGCTCCACTCTGCTCATATGTCCATTAGAATTTGTTTCTACATTACCAACACTGATATGTTGGCCTTTGATTTTTTTCTCATGACTAAAGGCTTTGTCTCCTTCCTCCATGTCTCAAATATGAAACCTTGGATTGAACTGATATGTTCATATCCCTTTAATTATGCAAGAAAATGTGCAAGCAACATAATTTATGTTAGAGGAAAAAAAACATATATACAAATTTCTGGAAAAAGGACTGCACCATTTTTTTTCTTAATGCCACCAACCATATTCTCTTGAGTTGGTTGTAATATCTACTTATTAGAGAAACTTTTTGGTTGCATAAATGGATTCCTTTCTCTATGAGATTTCCAATGATTATTTGTTTGCTTAATTATGAGCTCAGAGCATAAAGTTATGCCCCTTCGAAGTTTTTTGGGCATTTCCCCCCTTCTGCTAAAGTCTTCTTGTCCAACGCGGCCTCCATGTGGACCCACTCCACATGTGTTGGATGAAATCACCATTCCATCGGTGTACATGTAGACATATCCTGTACTGATCAGCTGACATGGGCCCTCGCCACCTGTACCATCCAATGTGGCACTACTCGGGTGTTGATGTTTTGGGACACACAATTCCATTGACGTGGCATGTCTCAGGCTTATAGTCGATGATAATTTTACGCAGATCAACGGGTGAAAACTTGAAAGTGGAATCCCTTCCTAATCACCCCCCCCAAGACCATTGGTCCACTGCGAACTACAACCTCATGCACCTCGTCCTTTCCTCTAGCCTGGTTGAAGCATCAATTAACAAACATAAATGGCCACCATTTCACCCTTCTCTCGTTGAAATCCCAAATGACTCCAGTTTGGTCCACTTGTCCACCGGTCACTAGCCACCATTTTTCCCCTTCTCTCATTAAAATCCTAAATGAATTCAGTTTGGTCCACTAGGCCACCCTGCTCAAGTCTTCCATCGAACTCCCTGCCAACTTCGGTCTAGTCCACCAGAACACTGACCATTGGTGAGAACACCCTTGACTCCATTCCGATCAACCACACCTTTGAATCTCCTTCGACCACCGAGCCACTGATGAGAACACCCACCTACTCCCTTCCAATCGACTCTGGTTTGGCGCACAACCACTAGACCACTTCGCACAAGCTTCTATCCGGCTCCCAAGTGATTTTGGGTCCAATGAACAAGCTCTTCTCATGTGATGCTAACCTTCGCACCATTCTTCCAATAACTGTTATCCTCATTTTTGGTTATCAAGATGATGACATGATAATGACATGGTGATAGAAGATCTAGCTCTTCTTTAAGATCATTTTCATGAAGAAAGTTACACTTGTCAGTTTCTCAAAATCACTCTTTTGGAGACAGT
>ML777564.1:1824734-1864340 GCA_009831015.1 Picea engelmannii | reverse complement strand
CCACAAGGTCATCACAAGTAGTGGAAGTTCTTCATGCATGATGAGCAAATGTGTGTGTGTCAAAGCTAGAAGCCGTTGAAAGGGGATCTACGGCATCAAGGCTCAGGTTGTATTTCTTTTCTTTCAGATAATATAATATATGAATATGTCCCTTTCCCATAATGATGATATCACATTATTATATGACTCCTTGATCACATGTATAGTCTAGAGTTTTGAATATATTAACCTCTTTGTTGTGATTGGTTTGTGTTGTCGTGATTGGACGACGCGAGAGCATCGTAGCAGAGCGAGGATCAACAGAGATAAGGAGAGCTTTAATAAAGTAAGTACATCATCCTTCTTCTCTTGTCCATTCAATACTTTAGAACTAGGGAAAGAGTAGTATTCTGTCTCAGTTTGTTCCAGATCCAGGTGGATCTGTGGAGATTGGTCTGTGTCCGCACTCACGAATTTATCCTAGAACAATAACTTATGGCAATGAATGGACCTATCACAAGGCGACGATTGGTCTATGCAGAGGGTCATTGGGCATACCGACGAGGCGCTAAGGTGGTAGTCAAAATTTATACTATGCACAAGCTCCGTTGGGTTCCATGTCTCTCTGTGCTTCACACATAAGTGACAAAGGGATCGGTGTTAATTATAAACATGTTATGCAAACCCTCCCTAATGCACGTGGGATAAAGAAAAACAACAGATCGTAGATCTACGACAGGGATCCATACAGAGGCTAGATTGACCGTTTTTTAGTGTTGTTGCATTTACATTCAGGGCCTCATTCAAATGCATATTCTGAGCGTATCTTGATATTATTTTGTTCCAAGAGCCATTAAACTACTACATGCTTGGAGAATGGCATTAAAAGTGTACTAGTTCGACTTCATTGATGTCCATAACATTATCGAGAAGGGATTCAGTGCATCATCAATAATCACCATAAGAACATATACCATCCTTGTAAGGATGGAATCGATTTGCATCCTTGACAAGAAGTTTGCACCCAACAATCTTGAAAATGAACTTGGTGGCAATGTGTCAATCACCACAAGCACATAGGGTTTTGACAATTACCGTAGACATCCCTGGTGGTATATTAATAAGTCCAAAAGAAATGGCCAACTTCTCACTGTGAACACTGAGAATGTTTTAATTTTCCTCTTCCTCGACATTCTCCAACACACATTTTGTAACAAGTACATAACCTACTACCTCCATTTGGCCAACTAAGTCATGCAAGCTTGCATAGTTTTCAACGATTTGTGAGTGTGATCCAACTTCCATGGAGAAAACATGGACCCTATTTCTGAAACAACTTATGTCCTATAGTAGGCCCTTGAAGGCCCAATGTTGTAACCTATAGCTCTGATACCACTTGTGATGTATGCAAAGCAACAAACAGAAAAATGATTTGCTCAAGTACAAATCTGAAATGTACCCATTGCTTGGGTACTTCCAAATTCTCCCTCTTGGACTGATTATGAATTTTTTTCCCATTGTTTTAATTCAAGAAACATGAATCTAATGCATGCAATTAATCCAAAACGTGCTAAACCATAAAAGAAAGAAACAACATGCCATGCACAACATTAGCAACAAGCATGCACACATAAACACATCATAGAGATCATAAATACATGGTGGAATATACATTATACAGAAAACACAGAGATCACTTATCTTTTAATTAAACTATTCACCAATTGGTTGTAGATCGCAGATGTTCCACCCAACCATTAACACTTATGTTCCAAATATCAACAACAGATCACCCTCAAGCAGGGCTATGAATCCACAAGGATGGGTCCTAGGTTGACTCTAACACACTCATCAATTAGCTAGCAAGTTCTCATGGTTTTCCCAACCACACAACATTTCTAATTTTCCAACTCTCTTCCTCGTCAACCTGCACAACCCAAAGAAATGAATCCCTTTCTCTACAATGCAGTCCCTCAGGCTTTCCAATTTCTTTACAGAGCTCCAGTCCTGCTAATAAGGAATCTCAATGCTGGAAACTCCAAGGATTCTTAGTTGTGGAAAATTCTTTCTCAATTTCCGTCATCCTCATGCACACATGCATCCATTATTTTCTGAAATAATCAATAATGCCTCACAACAATCCAACAATGGCTCTCTACTTCCAACCATTTGTTTCCATGCCATACCTAACACACGAATGAATGAGGAACCCAAAAAATTGAGCAACAAAATGAATGAATGAATGAATGAATTTAAAAAATGAATGAGCAACCCCAAACAACCCACATGTAGGGTTTAAATAGCAAGGACGCGGTCTCCCCAAGAGACTCACTCACCCCAAGACAAAACATGGTTTCCCCAAGAGACTCACATGCCCCCTCACACAAACATGGGTAAATAAATGATTAATAAAAGGATTAACCCCTCAACCCCCTCTCTCATGGAATCATAGCCCCCTATAACTCTTGTCTTTGTCCATCTTGCAGCCAATGATGTATTTTATTAATATATATTTTGGTGTATTACATTTCTAGGCACCTCGACCTTTCAACATACTGGCTCGCCAACCTAAGTCACATTTACATAATTACATTCTAGTTCTTAAGGGTAAAAACCGAGGATGTTACACATATGCATCTAGGTTTTGGGTCATCAAGTTGTTTCCTTACTTCCAAGGAAGATGATCTCTTAACAAAACAAAAGCAATTTTAGGTTTTAGCTCATGACCAAAACACAATTTCAGCCTAGATAGTATCTGCAAGAAAGTCAGTATCCCTTGTAGTCATCATTGAGACTACCTCCAATGGAGTCATGTGCCACACACACACACAATAATTCAAGGGTATGCATGAAAATTTGAAAAATTTATCCCCATAGGGGGTGATATTGTGGTCTATATGACGATAAACTTGGCGGGTGCTAGCTTCGACATCTGGTTGCCCGCGCTCCAAGAGGGACATGTGGACGAAGCCTAGTATAAATCTCGAGCCTTGGTCATTAAGTTGACATACTCCTTACTACTTGTGAGAAAGGTCAGAGCACTGTTTTCAAGTATCGTTGAAGGGAAAGGAAATAATAGCCCACTTGTGCCAATAGTAAATATGGCCAGCATGCAAAGATGGGAGCATGAGATTCAATTGACAATAATGGAGGTGGAAGGGTTGCATTTTTATGCTTGTTGACGTCTGGTTTATTTTCCCAACACAACTCTATTCTAGTTGGTGACAATATTGTTAGACCCCCTCTCCCGTGTCGTGGGCATTCTTTTTTACAACGTGCCTCGCGTTCGAGAACGAGGTAGATCACAGAGGGGTAAAGGCTCTTTCAGAAGAATTGAGGTCCGACGAGGAAGTCTAACGTCCTCGGCCAATGATACAACTAGCGAACCCGACAATATGGTGACCCGGGCTTTTGAGTAGCAAAGCAGTTTGGCTCCCTTCGTCGATAGGAAAGATTTGAAGGAGACTCCTGATGATGCCATGATTTGGGGTTGTATGGTGGATTGGTACAAGCTCGGGGATGAGACAACAAATGAATTTATCAAGACGATTTGGATTCCTTTGTCACAGAACGAGCCTCCTTATAATGTCGAGGGCGATGCCTCGGTCCTCCCGGGATCTTGCGACCCCTCCTCACATCTTCAGACTGAAGTGACAAATAGCAATCCATATGAGGTTCTAGGGAATGCCCGACTGATGGAGTACCACGTGAAGTTAATCTTTGAGATTCGGGGTGAGTTGGCTGATCAAAAGTTCATAATGGAAATGCTTGACCAAAAGGTCAATTTGTTGTTAGACATCTGCTCCAGCCCTTAGAAGCACCAACATGCCCAAGAGGTGCCAAGTTGAACTGTCATCATTCCAGAATGGCCAATTCCTCTTCAGCGGTGCCAAATGGACAACTTGTTAGAAGATTCGACTTCTCACTTTGTTAAGTGACCACCTGATGCTCAAATGATAATCTTTTTTCTTAGTTGCAGGTTCAACACTTGTTTTGTTGTTTATGTTTTGAAATATGTCTGGAAAAACTGTAGAACATTCTTAATTTTTGGCCCCTTGAGGGAAACTCTTCATTTTGATTGGTCTTGGGCTCAGGTTGGTTTCCTCTATTGGTGGCCCAAACACAAGAACACTATGATTGTACTCCATTTTGCTCTTATAAGGTAATACAAAGTTCTAACTTACAAAAAACAAATTTGAAAATTTTACTTTTTTTTAAAGGGATTAGGTGGCCACCAACTTTTGAGTTGGTTATGGTTGGCCTCTAATTTCTAGGCGGTGTTGAATTCATTGTAGAGCCATCAGAAAGATAAACCTTTTGAAAGAGCAAGTTGCTTTGGTCTTTTAATCATGGGATTTTTGTTTATATATGCTTGTGAGTCCAGTGTTCATAAAAGTTGATGTATGCATAGGATATGATAAATGGTGTTACTTGGGTGCAATTTGAGTGGTTGAGAGGAAAGTTGTTATCCTCCTCTGCTTGAGTTCAAATCCCATTTTATGACATTCTTGTTCTCCAGGAAATGCATAGTTTTCTTACTCATTTTGTATATTATCTAAAACATTTTTTTTATTATAAATATAGATTCATTTCAACTTCGGATTTATTAAGCACCAAGTAAAATAAAAAAAATCACTGTCCATCTCTATGTGATATGATAAAAATGTTAACATTACACTATTCAACTTCAAATATAAATAGATATATGTAGATTTGAAAAAGCCCTAAGAATTAACTCAATTAACATATATTTTTATACAAAAGTTCATAAATATCTCAAGATCAAATATCTTTACACCATTTGGACTTATCAATAAGTGTTTCAAATGGAAATTATTACTTACCATCCTCCATCTGAAGAATTAAGGAAACAAGTAAAGAAATGTATTTCCTTACAAAAATAAATATAAATTTGAAAAAAATACAATATTTTATTTAAATTTATTTAACATTGCCTTAAACCAATTTTTTTTTATACATTTCTTTACAAAAATAAATATAAATTTGAAAAAAATACATTATTTTATTTAAATTTATTTAACATTGCCCTAAACCAATTTTTTTTTTATAACAAAACACAAGTTTTGAGAAAAACCCATGATGATGACTAACATTACATATACACCATTGATAAGTCATAACATTACATATACACCATTTACAAGTCATGAGAAAAACCCATGATGATGATTATGAGATATTTTTTAGTAGTAGGTGATCACCACCTACTCGTCCCTTTTATTTTGGTTGGTGCTTACAAAATGCTCCCTTTTAATATTCATTCATGGACGTTGCTTTCACCATATATTTCAGGGTTTTCTATTATGAAAGCTCCAAAAGATTGTCCAACTTGGAAACAAGACAAAGCGCTTGAGGTATTTGCCAACAAAGTGTCTAGTCAAATTGAAGACCTAATACTTAAAATCCCTAGTCACACATCACCTCGAAAAACTTTTTATTAATAATGATGTTTATGTTGAAGGTGTTTCTTTATATGGAGGTGTATTTTTTAAAATCTTTTAGATGAGTATAAACTTTTCTATTAATATGCTCTATGTTTTTTTTTCCAAAAAAACCACGGGAAAGGTTTTAAAATTGTATTTATATTTGGTGAATATTTATTGGAGAGCCGACTTTTTTTTTTTTTCCAAAAAAAATTAACTCGAATTTATTATATCTAATAAATTCATTTACAACATGTGGACTGTATACAGAATGTCCAAAATGCTCTCGCTTTGTTGGCCCATACAGACTATAACAACAATAGAAAGCATTCCATGCATAGACAGAGGGAAAACATAACTTAAAGGAGAAGACAACTATGATCGAATCCTGGACCAGAATTCAGAGCTGAAAATAAGTGGGCAGGCCGCTTCATTCGAAAATGTTTAGTGAGGTAATGGGGCTCTCGATCCCTCTATCACAGTGATAGACCGAGAGCCGCCCTATCACTTCGGAAAGAGCTTTCTTTGAGAGAGCATCTGCAGTCCTGTTAAAGGAGCGAGGAACGTGCTGAAAATTGAGATTGGAGAAGCGCTGTGTAAGGTCTCTCGTTTTTTGCATCCAGCCTTCCAAGTGGATGGAGTTTAGCTTGCATTTGTTTGCGATCCAATCTATAATGATTTTCGAATCACCCTGGACATGGAGGTCATCGATATTCCAAAGAGCGGCAAGTGTGAGCGTGGCCCATAAGCCCAGAAGCTCCGCTTTTGTATTTGTGCCGGCTCCACCATTGAAGGACCAGTAAGTAGTTCTAGAATTGTGAGTTTTGAGGAAGCCTCCCGCTCCGCAGCATGTGCCATTTGTCCGCGCCGCTCCATCAAAAAATGCTATTGTGTGCCCCTCCTTCGGATCAAGAATCAAAGTATGATGCGTGAAGCTTCTGTATATGGTCGACTGCCAGTTGAAATTGGCCATAATCTTGTGTGAAACCTGGGACCGTGAGGGCTGTGCGTCTTCAAAAATAGAGCGATTTCTTTCAAGCCATAATTGCCAGCTGTAGTGGACTATCAGGCTAGGAGGGGCCGAATGAAAGGAGAACCAAAATGGAAAGCCTTCCGTGATAGTGGAGCCGCGCCAGGAAAGGCTTAGAGCAAAATGCTTGGTAATACGGTGCCAGACCTCCTGTGAGAAAGGGCAGAACATCAGTAAATGACTCAGGTCCTCGGATGCTTGCTTGCAGAGTGGGCAGATGCTCGGCCCCATCCAGCCTCTCCTTTGCAATGCCTCCCATGTGAGAAGCTTGTCATTGCCGATTAGCCAGGAAAAGAGTAAGAGTTTGAGAGGCAAATGCAGCTTCCACAGCTTGTGGATCCACGGTAAAACAGGGGCAGATATGTGCTGTTTCTGAAGCGCTGAATAAGTGTTTTTAACCGTGATCAACCCAGATTCGTCACCGCCAGCCCATAATAGGAGATCCGGCTCGGCCCTCAAAGTAATGTCGGCCCTTTTAAGTGCTGAGACGAAACCCATCCATTCAGAAGCCATCGATTCTCTCAGGGAGAGATCGCTGTCAGTCAACCAGCGATCTGGCAGAGTCGTGTCACCAGTTAGCAATCTGATCTGAGCAAGATTAGTTAAATTGTTTTCCTGGAGGATGCCTCTCATCGAATGAGAAAGAAGGGAGCGGTTCCCCAATCCAAGTATTAAATCCCTGCCTAGCTGCACTTCCGATCCATCACCAGGCTTCCAGCAAAGCCAATGAAGAATGACTGGAGAAGAAGCCACCAGTCCTTTCCAGAACGGGGAGACTCTCTTCAATTGGAAAGTGGGCTTGCGTAACCAGTGAAGGAGAGACTTGGAATGTAGATATTTATCACTTATAATTTTATTCCAAATGCTGCCAGTGGAGACAGCTCTCCAGAAGGAACTGGCGAGGAGCGCCCCATTGAAAGTGAAGAGGTTTTTTAAGCCCCATCCGCCTTCCCTTTTCGATTTTGATAGGGCCTGCCAATTACAAAGGTGTATACGTTTTTTCTCAGTGTTATCACCCCACAGAAAATTGAAAGCTAATCTACGCAAACTATTGAGAATCTTAGAAGGGATCCGCACTAGCAGCATCCAATAGACTGCCAGACTCTGGAGAACCGATTGAATCAGGATCAGCCTTCCACCCATTGACAGCCATTTGTTACACCAAAAGCCGATCTTTTTTTCAAAGGAGGCCACCAGCCAACGCCAGTCTCCGTGGGATGTAGCACCCAACTTCATATGGTAACCCAAGTAAGTGAATCCTTCACTCAAATTCTTAAAGGAGAGAGGAATAGTGGCTTGAAGTAGATGTCGTTCGGTATCAGAAATACCCCAGTAGTGAACAGAAGATTTAATGAGGTTTATGGATAACCCCGAAACCGAGCAGAAGCCCTGTAGCACTTCTAGTATAAAATGCCATTCCACTGGATCTGCATTGGACATAAGAAGAACATCATCTACAAACATCAGATGGATAATCTTAAAATTTTTAGATACCTTGATTCCAGAAATTTGGTGCTCTGTGAAGCTTTTTGTGAGCAGAATGCTGAGTCCCTCCATTATCAGGATGAAGAGATAGGGGGATAGTGGGCATCCCTGGCGAAGTCCTCTCTCGCTTTTGAAGAAATGAGTAGGTTCCCCATTGATTAAAACAACTAAATTTGCGCTTGTAACACAAGATAAGATCCAGTTGATGAGCTTTTCGCCAAATCCCACCGCATGGAGGACTAGCCTCAAAAAATCCCAGTCAACGCAGTCGAAGGCTTTTTTGAGGTCTAGTTTCAAAATTAAAGCCTTTAGATTTTTCTGTTTAATACTGTGTAGGCATTCGTGGGCTGCTCCAATCGCATCATGGATTCTTCTTCCTTTCAAGAATCCCAGTTGTTCCGCCGAGATACTTTTTTCGAGAAAGGGTTTTAATCTGTTGGAGATAACCTTGGAGATGATCTTGTAAATCAGGTTGCACAGTGATATGGGACGGAAGTCATTGAAGGAGATAGGGCTGCTATCTTTTGGGATCAAGACCAGGAAAGTTGAATTAATACCTCCAGCAATCTTCCCATTTAGACGGGTGTCCTCCACCATTTGAAGAATCTCTTCTCCAATGAGCTCAAAAAAGTAACAGAAAAATTCAGAAGTCCAGCCGTCTGGGCCTGGGCTTCGTTCGGATTTAAAATGCAAAAGAATATCTTTAATCTCTGTTAGAGAGACCGGCTGAAAAAGAGTATCTGCATCATCTCTGGAAACCAATCTGGGAAAGAGAATAGCGGTAGACCCTTTATCTCTGTTGGAGAGCCGACTTATTAGCAATTATAGGTGATGTGTTGAAGTATTTGGTCAAACTCTAGAGGTTCTCAATCTTTGTTTTATAATGGCACTTGCTTAATCTCATACTCACACGGTGTTGTGTGTTGTTTTTTTTATCCTACTCACATTTTTGTCATGGTGTTGTGTGTTGTTTTTATTTTAATTTTTATAGAGTTTATGTTAGTTACAATTATGGGGATGATGCTATAGTATAAAGAGCTTTAATTTGTGGGTATAGGAAAAATCTCTAGGTCACAAATAAGATAGGTGTTTTTTTAAAAGAATTGTAGTACAAGTTTGCAGAGTTTACGAGAGTTGGAGGTTGGGATCAATTTTATACTGTTTACAGTATTTACAATTTTCTTTTGTATGAAAAGGGTCTCTTGTTCTATAAACAAGGGGTCTCTTTCATCAATTTGTTGTTTGGCTAGGTCATGGTCTTAAAAATTGATTATTATTATAGGTATGTATGTCCATATTTTCACTTATATTTGTATATACAAACATTTTTCCTATATGTCCAATAATAAATTGGTTGTTACTCTATGTATATAGTCAATCTTCCATGATTGTTGTGTGTGTGTGTGTGTAGTTTGATCGACAACATTTGTGGTTGGATATCAACCAATCAACCTCGAAAAAATCTAATAACAACCCATTGTTTGTGGATTTCTCTGAATTTGACACAAAAGTGAGACTCGAGTGTCCTCTTACATAAGCACAACCCCAAATTTTCATTTGTGCTCCACATGTCCCTTCCTATCTAGATCCATGGTAATCCTACACTCCTTTATTTATGGACATTTGAGATCCCCTTGTGTGCCCCCTCCAATCGTGGATCCACCCTCATCCATTGATCAATAAGATCTTGTTTCCCTCTATCATGATCTCATCCTTGAAATCTCCCTTGTATAGGTCCACTTGTTTTGGACCTTCATATGTACCTAACAATGCCATATGTAAGTCAAACCATCACACTAAGCCTTGCAAATAAATATAAAATTTAGACAAAAGATCATGGACTTTGTAAAGAAAAGAGAATCAACAACCACTTGAATTTTAATGAAACTATTATCAAACATTTCTAAAACTTTATAAGCAAGCACCTTAACTAAACCTTTAAGCTTAAGAAGAACCTGTCCTTTCTATTTTAATTCCATACACTACCACATAGAACAACAACAACAACAACAATAATAATAATGAAAACTACTTTTATCCTTATACAACATAACCATCCCTCGATTCTCGTGAACATTCTACTTCAGTGATTTTGGAATATGTTATTTATGAACTTGCAAGTAGTTAGGGTTGAGTGCCCATAGTTCTTAGGGTAGAACATGCTTTTTTACTTGCTAGTGATGGGATGTGAGTCTTCGATGGGGACAAGGTTTGGTTGGTGGTACCAAGAATTTTTCACTAGTGAATTCCACACAAGGACTTTGATGGTGAGGATCATACCTATTTTTTATGCTAAACATTAATGAATGTTGATTTATGATAAAGAATGAATGTTGAAAGGTAAAAGTCTTGGAGATTGACAATTGGATTGATGGTGCCATGAATGATCCAGGTGGACCTTAGTGGCAATCCACCTTTTCCACTAAATAAACATTTTCGAGCTAGTGGTTTTGATAAATCGTTCGAGAGGGAATGTGATGTAATGCCATCTCCATTTGTTAATTACAGACATCATGTAATGATTGCCTAGTGGTCTTATGTACATGCATACAACATAGTGTTAATGCACCATATCTCATTAGAACTCTACATTTAAGCACGCTCGGGCTAGAGCAGTGCTGGGATGAGTGATCGCCCGAGAATTCCTAGTGTTTTACATGCCTATGGAATTTTGTAAACTTAGACCAATTTATCCCACATGCATCATGTGAATTATTCTCCTCTCACTCTCTCACATATAATTGAGGTAAATGAGGTCCTTTAAGCATGCAATGGAGTGTGATGTAAATCTTGTTGCGAATGAAGCGTCGAACATCTCTTTCTCTTTCGAGATAAGCTACCCCATTCTAGCCAAGTTTGTGTTCTACAATGTTCTTCTATTTTATTCATTAATAGAAGTTTGGGTTCACTGTATTTCTGCTATATTTTTCCTTTGTATCTCATTTTCATTCTCAGCACAATCCAAATCAGTGATATCCGAGCAGTCTGCTCCTTCTTGTTTCTCAAAGCATGTCCCCGATGAGGTTAGTGTATAGAGAGTTGGGTCTTGATTTATTTTTGCTTGAGGACAAGTGCTCTTGCCAACCTAAGCAACCTCCCATGGCGGGAGAAAAGAGAGATGATAGAGCATGCAATCCTTTCAAGATGTTTCTCGAGGAGGCCCTCATGCAATAGAGGAACAAGATGATGGAAAGATTCTCTCAGATCCTTCAACGACTATCGACGGTGGTTGAGTAATCTTCAACCATAAACAATTTCGGAGGTGCGACACCCTTCAAGGTACACGCCAATTTTGATATCCCCTTATTTGAAGGCTAGATAGATGTAGATTCTCTAGAAAAATGGTTGAATCTGCTAGAAGGTTATTACTTTGACCAAATTTTTTATGAGAGCAAAAATATCACCTTCTCGCTCCTTAAATCCCTTCCCCATGTTAGAGCTTAGTGGGAAGGTTATTGGGAGAGGTACACCGCGGATGAATCTACGCCATTTGGGAGAGAACCCACTTGGGCACCCTTTGTAGATTCCCTCAAGGAGGAGTTCTACCTCATCAGAAACTATGATGACTGGTACATGAGATGAATGATTCTACATTAGAAAAGAGACCATATGGTGACATAGTACACTAACATCTTTCGTACCTTGTGCTCAAAGCTTGGTATTAAAGACTTTAAGCTGATCCTGGTTTTGAAGTACCACAGTGGTCTGCATAGGTACATTCAAACATAGGTGGATTTCTTGGACATCTCCTCAATGGAGCTACTTATTGATATGCAATCAAAATTGAGTAGAAATTCAAGCATTGGAGTAAGCAAGAATTCAATTTTGCAAATACGCCACAATAGAAGCATGGAAAAGGAAACTTTGATTCACAAAATGAAGGACAAATCAAGGAGAGTCAATAACAAGAAAATCGATCCAAGAAATTGGCTAAGAAGGGTAATGGGAATTTTAAGAAAGATATCGAAAAGTGGTGTGAGTTCCACAAAAGCCCCTAGCACAACACTAATGAATGTCACTCAAAACAATCATTGGTGGCCGAGCTCAAAGAAAAAGAATCAGAATATGACTTGGAATTTGATTCAAAGCACAATAAAGGGAAACATATAATCAATGCAGAACCTACTGCTACAATTGCGGACACAATAAGACAACCAGAAGAACTAGAGGAGCTTGAGGAAGGGGAGCACCTCTTCCACTCACAAATGTGGGTAAAGGGGACCCCATTTCATTTCATTGTTGATAGTGGGAGTCAAAAGAACCTTATCTCAGCTAAGGTTGTCAATATATTGAAGCTATCAACGATGTCACACCCCCAACCATACGCCATCATATGGTTGAGCTAGGGATGAGAAATCCGCATTAGTCAATAGTGCCACATGTCCTACAAAATCAATCCCTCCAAGGATGAGGTACTATGTGATGTTGCCCCACTTGAAGTCTATGATGTTCTTTAGTACAACTATATATGTGGACATGCCACACTATCTATGAGTCTCAACCCCACAGTGTCATTGTTACTTTGAGAGGTCAGCTCTACAAGGTACCAGAAGTAGCTTCAACTACTGCCACTTCAATGATATTGGAAAAATAGTGCCACGAATTAATCTGTTAGAACACAAAGTTTTCACTCTTCACAATCTATTCAGAAGGTGAACAGAAGGTCACTGCGACCACTACAACCTCCGCCCAAGACCATTCTATCCAACATAAGAAGGTAAACAAGATTGTAGAGGAGCACAAAGATATTTATGCTTCACATATGTGGATGCCTCTGCATGACCATGTCTCACATTCCATTGACTTGGTGCTCAATGCTCCCTTACCCAATGGTTCAATCTATAGATGCTCCATTCCAAAGAATGAGAGTCTTCCATATGTTCAATAGAGCTCTACTGGGCATGACCCTTTTCAGGTGTGCTTGGGGTTCCATCCATTAGCCCCCATTTATATAACTCTTCTTACTGCATCTTCACTGAAAGAGTCCTCCCACACCGAGACCAAGGCAGATCATGCAACCATATTTGTTGAGCGAATCCAACACCTCCACCAACAGGTTCATGACATCCTTCCACAGACCAAGTACAAGCAGGACAACTACTTTAACAAGGAAAACAACTCACCAAGGTTCAAATTCAACAAAAGTTTCCCCATCTTTCGAGGGATCTTAACACAATGGAGACCATTGCTTCCTAATGGGGGAGGAATGATCTAGGTGGATATCGATGGCCATCCACCTTTTCCATTAAATCAACATTTTCGAGCTTGTGGTTTTGATAAACCATGATATTCACCCTTTTGATGGGGATAATGTCATCTCCATTTGTTAATTACATACATCATGTAATGATTTCCTAGTGGCCTTATGTACATGCCTACAACATAGTGTTAATGCATCAGATCCCATTAGAACTTTGCAATTAAGCGTGCCTGGGCTAGAGTAGTACTGGGATGAGTGAGCGCTTGTGAAGTCCTAGTGTTTTACATGCCTATGGAATTTTGTAAACTTAGACCAATTTATCCCACATGCATCATGAGAATTATTCTCCTCTCACTCTCTCATATATAATTGAGGTGAAGGAGGTCCTTTAAGCATGCAATGGAGTGTGATGTAAAGCTTGTTGCGAATGAAGCGTAGCCAACCTCTCTTTCTCTTAAGAGATAAGCTACCCCATTCTAGCCAAGTTTGTGTTCTACAATGTTCTGTTATTTTATTCATTAATAGAAGTTGGGTTTCACTGTATTTTTGCTATATTTTTCCTGTGTGTCTCATTTCGTTTTCCGCATAATCCGGATCAATGAACTATGCATGATGTGTTGCTCTCCAAAGGCAAGTGGTGATTCATTGGTCCTTAGTATATATTCCATAAAATTATTGGTTTCAAAAAGATTTGCTTGTGCACATCTTAACTTTTGATTTTGTGGTTCACAAACACGACATGTGCATATGTTCTATTTGCACGTACATTGTTATGACAACTAAAATCACCTCTTGAAAACATGTATAGAGGAGTGATTTCACTCATGACATCTTCAAACTTAGGATGTACCAAATTGATGTAAAAAGGGTGGACATCAAGTTTATTCAAGCTTTTGGAACTAAGAGGAGTAAACTAATTTTGTAGCAAATGGATTTTTTTCAGCCACAAATCTCACAATATTTCATAGAAATTTAAAACACGAACAAAATTCTATCGTGAGCCAAGATTCGTGAATGGTGCAATAATGTTTTTAATGTTTTTAGGGGTTTTGTACAATTCTAAATCAATCTAGATCATCAACAGTTTGATTAGAATTCTAGATCAATAGAAACTCTAACTTTCTATATCACTGAACTTTGGTAACTAAAAAGAAGTTTGCAACGAAATTAAACGAATCCATATTATGCATACATTATTTTTTCCTTTTTTATACTTGAATATTTTTAAATAAAAACATTAACATTAATATAGAATAAATAAGTTAACCTATAAATATCACAAATTGAACATAATGTCCTTAATATTTTTTATATATTTTTTTAAATTGTTATGTCCTACCCTAAATCCTAAATTTTACACTCATTAGATTATTATTTGTCAAATTAAAATCCAAAGTTTCTCTATATATAAAATTAATTAATTGACATCTCATTAATGAAAATAGAATGCACAAAAATTTATACAAATGAAATGGACATGCTTAAATTTACCTAAAATATAATACCCACTATTTTGGTGTTTTCAAAATTCAAAGTTAAGTACTATTATTTAATAAAATTATTAAATTTGAAATTATAAAAATATGTTTTTTTTTTTGAAATGCCCGAGATCAAGTTTATTGGGTGTCACCATAACCTAAGAGTATATCCAA
Source organism: Picea engelmannii (assembly GCA_009831015.1). NCBI lineage: Eukaryota > Viridiplantae > Streptophyta > Pinopsida > Pinales > Pinaceae > Picea > Picea engelmannii. The sequence goes on along the minus strand of ML777564.1, from coordinate 1,849,550 downwards.
CAACGTGCAAGCTAAATATATCAAACACTTGTGACTTATCAAGGGCCGAGGCATTCTGAAACACATCTAAGGTGAACCTTGAGGTGGAACTTCTATTCCAAGGGACATCTACCCTTCTACCCTTATCACAATGAGCCAACATGTCCACTTTGAAGAATTTAATACGGGTGAGGAAGATAACAAACATGTTACCCAACCACACAAACTACAAAACAATGATTATTTTACTCATCCCCTAACAAATACATTAAACTTTACAAGTAACTTTTTCTACAAAACAATGATTATTTTACTCATCCCTAACATTCAAGTACATTCAACTTTAGAAGTAACTTTTTCTTATTGCTATATGTAATTGTAAAAAAATATTGAAAAAAACTTTAAAATATTGGGAAAAAATATTTATACCATTTTCTGTGTCTTTTCCATGGTTGTAGAGTTTTTAGGGGTAAGCAAGTGGCCATTATTAACAAAGTGGGGTCTACCTCCAATTTAGATGCCAATGAGAAGGTATCCCAGTCCTCCTAGATTTACACTTAGTCTTTTTTTTTGTTAATATACAATGCATGAAAGGGCCATCAACATTGCAATAGTTAACTTTGTTGACCTCCTCAGTGCGACAACGCATCTTCAAAGAAGCTTTTAAAAAAAAATGTACTCTTTATCAGTTTATGTCATCATCTCTCACCAAGAGCACCACTGAATTGCTTTTCTTATGAAAATAATATTAACTATGGATCCGTTAGGAAAAATCGTATAATTGAAAAACTAAAGGCTTCCATCTCTAACCCTTTATCTTATATCATTTGTTTATAAGAATGATATATCTGGTTACAAAAATGCATCTTTTGATTAGTTCTGACTTATTGTGCGGGACCTTCCCACCTCTATCTTCCATCTAGTCATCACTGAAATAAACCCCAATCATCTTATTAAAAAAATTTGCGTGGATATTTATAAACAAGTGTTGCTCTCAAAATTAGTCTTTTTTTAAAAGATATAGAAATGAAGAGTTAAAGAAATCAAGAGACTTTACAAAGAGGAGTATAAGGGTACATATACAAGGAGCAATTTAAAGGTGTGATATAATGTTGGATTAACAATGAGGGTATTTGGTTTATATGGAACCATCTTATGATGTCTTTGGGTTGTATGTCGCGGGTTTAAGTGTTGAGTAGTGGTTAAACTTGTTGCTTAAGTTTTAAAAACATTGATGGAAAAACATATGTAATCCACATCCTCCACCTTGGTGAAGTAGCTTGGTTTGTGGTCGCTAGTGCGATGTGATAAGGTCGATTAACAGGTGTATATGGGACATAAACTCCAATGGCGAGCACCCATCGTAGTTAGTAGTTTGAAAGTTAGAACTTGTTGGAAAACCCATTTAACTGAACACTCGTCAATCTTATCAATAGATGGATAGCACATGGAATGGAATACTATACAGTTGTAACAAAGCTCATGACTATGATTGTAGTACAAAAGGCAGTGCAACTGAGCAACATATGTTTCTATCCATGTATGCAAGAACAATCGAGCAATGTTTCATCAACTCTCTTATCCTACTGCGATGGAGACTTCATTCACCATCATGTCCCATTAGTCATTGCTTTTTTGGATCAAACAAGCGTGCAAAGGAAAAAGGAGGAAGCACAGATGGATTGATTAAGCACCCCTCTGCACGATGAAGGTAGCGTTCTACTTCTAATTGAGTATTTTCAAACTTGTGGCATCCTCATAGTTATCTAATCTGAAATATGTGACATATAATGCATTTATAATCCATGATTGGGGAAAATGAAACTGGTGCGATATCACCCACTCATGGTATTAATCACCAGTGAACCCTGTTTTTGTTTGTATGGGTTTATGCTATATTGAGTCTATGAATTGGCTGAGCTCAACTAGCAAATGGGTTCTACTATTTCGTATTTGGTTCCATGTCTATTTTCAATCTTGGTTGGTTAAATGTTATTCTATATTTGGTTCCCTATCTATTTTCAAGCCTCACTGGTTACATTTCTTACAAAGTAAACATAACAATTGCTTTTGTTGTAGATTCACTATTGCGATGTCTTCCAATGTCACTTTGTTGTAGTTCGCAACCCTGAAGCTATAGGACCAAGCATTGTAAGTAATGGACATGAGAATTCAGTGATATGGGATCCATATACCATGTTGGGTACAAGATTGATTCATGCAAGGCAAGAATATGTTTGCAGATAATTGAAGTTGAGGCTAACACTAGTTAGGTGTGATGATGCTCCTAGCGTTGTAGATTCAACTACAGGGGAATTTGATACTAAGGCCTTTAGGAGGACTTTGACAAAAAAAAAAAAAAATGGTAGGAAGGGATTTGGTCACAGGGAAGAAAATCTTAAGGCAATGGACAAAGAGTATACAAGAAGTGCACCAACCCTAGTATGTGAATATTTTTCACCTTGGTTTCTAGCTTACACATCTTGAATTATTATATGTGATTTGTTGTATTGGTTTTAAGAAAACATTCGAGGTTCCATTCTATTGCATGCAATATGTGTGAGTTGTGAAGCCAGTTTAGACAACCTACGGTTGGAGGAAAACATGGCAAATTGCAAAAAGGAAACTATGAAGGAGATCATCCTTGATAGTTTACACTATGACAAGAAAGGATCACATATTTATGAGGAAACCACTAATCTCGAGGACTATTACTTATTCAATGTGGAACCATAGTTGCTTGATTTTTATTCTATAGAATGATGATATGATTTTATACTGTTATTATGTTATTCTGGTTTATATTTATGATTATGTCGGGCTACTAGGATTTGTAAGATTTGCAATGTCGCAATTTTACTATTTTACCTATATGTACTACATTTGATAAAGTGTGTTGCCAAATGCTAGCATTGAGAAATGAAATATATAATTATGGAATTAATATAGAAACTTCTAGTATTAAAAAACATATTCAATCCCAAGAAGGTCGTTACCACCTCCAGAATAAAAATTCAAGTTAATTAACCGATGGTAAGATAGAAAAATAATTTAAATACTTAAAAAAAATACAAAAAAAAATCAATTGTCTAATATTAAAATTTGGAAAACATACATAAATTTATATTCAACAATAAACTAATATATAGTCAACAAGAAAACTGAATACAATATACCATACCACGGTTGTACCATACCACGGTTGGTATAATAATACTCTTTAAAAAATTTAAGATTTAGTAATAACATGGTAAGAAATCATCAAGATTTCTTAAGCATAATATGGAAAGATGTCCTTCAAGTGAATTTGATGTAAAATGATGCCTTTCAAATTAACAAATATAGTACAATTTTCAATTGGTAACAAATTAATTTTTCTTTTTTTCTTTTATAATATTTGAGTTATTTTTTTTCAATTTTTTTTTCTCTTATTTTCTCTTATAAGTATGTAAATTTTCTTGTTAAGCTAATTTTTTTTTTTTCTCAAGTACTTTCGGTTTGGTTCAATTTTAATGTATTTATGGCATTTCTGAAGCTTAGTTATTTTTATACTTAATTTTTTATCACATAGATATTTTGAATTGAACTTTTCCTTCTCATTTTTCATCAACACAAAGAACAACACAAAAATGTATCCAACCCATATTAATTAATTAATTTATTATTTTAATTCATATTTTATTAAATTTATTAATAAAATCCAGGTTACAAAGTTTGGGAAAATCCCTTGAACACTTTCCCTCATTTTAAGGATGGTACCGGTTAACAATAAGGCTCAAAGCTATTACAATGATATATTTGTTAATAGCTCAACATATGACTTGAAAGAATTGAACCTGGATGGGGACGATAACGATCATTCCTCCCAACCACCTAAGCTAAACTCAATTGATAAAAATGTAATCCACTCTTACTCTCTAACTTATCGTATTACACCATAATAATAATCCAATAAATTTTTTTTAATTATATAATAGAGACACATGAATACTCTAATAATATAACTATTCACTTATTTCTTTTAAATAAAAATGCTTTCTCTTCCGTGAGTAATTTCATTATAAGTATGTTATAATCAAATATTTTCATCATCTAACACATCGAATATAAACATTGGAAAATAATGTGGGGTTAACATTAGATGAGGTTAACTTAGGCATAAAATAACTTAGCATAATAGTTCTATAATTTGAAAGCTTACCTTCATAAATAAAATAACTTAGCATAATAGTTCTATAATTTGAAAGCTTACCTTCATAAATGCATATTCCTAATTTTAAGGGTGAGGTGATAAGAAAAAAGGTGAAGTGATAAGCAAAGTTGAGTACAATGTTTAACTTTAAAGGTAAGGTGATAAACAAAGGTAAGCACAATGTTTTAGCTTTGTGACTTTAAAGGTAAGGAGGAGGATTTCATTAGGTTTACAAGATTCTTAATGAGTAAGCGAAAGTAACGGTTGATCCTATGGCGGGTAGATGTGAAGAAAAGGAGGATTGATGGATCCATTCAAAATTCAAAAGGATTTTACCAAACTCCATTAGCTTTCATTAGCTTTACAAGATTGTCAATGAGTAGGTGGAAGTGAGGGTTGGTCCTAACGGTGGGTGGGTGGATCTGAATACATTTCAAAGGAATTTATTAAGTTTACAATATTCTCAGTGAAGATGTTTAACCTTACCTAATGCCACATTGTCAAGTTAAATTAAACCATGACAACAAAAGGTATAAGCATAACATTAAGTTAAAAAAACCATGATGATGACTTAAGACTTTTGAGCATCTGATCACTACCTTCTCTTACCCGACCCTTTTATGTTGGTTGGTGCTTACAAAATGGTCAAAATGGTCCCTTTCAATATCCATTCCCTTACCTGCATGGTGTTTCCTAGTGTTTCCTATTTATGAATGCTCCAATAGAAAACAAGACAAATCACTTAATGTGTTTGCCAACAAAGTGTTGCTGCTTCGAATTGAAGGTTGATTATTTTTTAAAATAATTTTAATAATAATGATGCTTTATGTTGAAAGTTATGGAGGTGTATTTTTAAAAATGGTTCCTTATGTTTAAATTTGTCCATTAATATTATTTGTTTATTGTTTTTATTAACAAAAGTTTTATGAGTTTTCAATGTTGTATGTATGTTTGGTGAATATTTATTAGAAAGTAAATTCATTAATTAATATTGGTAATGTGTTTGAATTCAAATTCTTGAGTTTTTGGTTTCAAATTTGATTATTTTTTAGGAAATTTGGAAACATAGAAATATGATTATTTTTTGAGATTATAATTTGTCTCTATCCAGGGTTTGCAATACAATATTGCAAGATATGGGTGAAATACAAAAAGTCTATTCTGATTAGACTCATAGAACTACTAGGCCTCCCTTATTAGAATGGAATTTGGTCGTTGGTTTCTTTGATGGAGCCTCTCAATGTGAGGGATTGAAATGTGGTGCAGGAGCTATATTAAAGTGCCTAGTATTGAGTGTTTTCAGTATTAAAATGAATTGTGGTCTTGGAACCAATACAAGGGGTGAAATTTTGGCTTTATGGAGTATCTTGTTCTTTGCTCATTATAAACAAATTTCTTGCTTACAGTCGGTTGGAGATTCAAAGGTAATTTTTGACTGGTTTTCCTTTAAAAATAATCTGCACGTGAATAATTTACAGCCGTGGATGACAAGAATTCGCCAATTGAGTGAAAAGTTTTAGACTTTGAAAGTACAACATATCTATAGGGACTATAACAGGGAAGTTGATCAGTTGTCAAAGCAGGCATTACAATTGGATGAAGGTGTCTTATTTTACGCAAAAGGGACCAGAATACATACATTTTTTTTTAAAGAATGGCAATAATATAAATTATGTTCTGTAATCAAATGAAGATTATGTATTTTGTAAAAAGACCATAAAAGGATGGTTTTTTGTTTTTCTGATAAGATATTATTTACAATGTCTATTTGTATGGGAAGGTATAGATTTTATATGAACAACAGATGTAATTTAATATTTTGGACTGATTATGTGAAGTTAACTTTATATTTTCTAATATAAGATATTTTTTTCTATTTGAAAAAAAAAACCTCTTGAGCTCTTAGTTTTATGTTTTCGTCGAATCACCTTGAGCAAGTATTTCTTGGCCTTTACTTTATAATGATACTTACCCAAGCTTAGACCCGGATTTATGGTCTTTATTGCTTTTTTTCCCTCATACAACTCATATTAGTATCAAGTAAGGTGATATGAACCATTTTGGAGACGTTGGTTAGATGCAATGAGCTCCAACATGTGGGCATAGTTAAAAACTCCAACCCAAAAAGAAGATAGGTGTTCCCTTGAAATAATTGCAATATTGATTTGCAAAGTTTGCCAGAGTTAGAGATTGGGACAAATTTCTCAGTCCTCACAACCTTCTTCTCACACCTGTATACATATATATCTATACACCCATATATTCACTTGTATTTGTATATATGCATGTTTTTCTTTATTGTTCAATAACAAAATGGCTGTTACTCTAATTATAATTGTATATAGAGAATTTCTATCACCCTTATTTTTCTTACTTGTTCCACTTCAATAATCACACCTAGATACATCACTATTCCATATATATTTCATGTTGTGCACCCCATTATATCATCAAATGGCCTTTTTGTACCTCACTTAGCCTAGTAAAACTATTATTTGACCATTTCTAGGGTGGCACAACTTATCATCTATCCTCTACGGAAGTTGTGTGATAAATATTTCGAAAACCACATGACCTTGTGGCACATAAGTACCATGTGCTTGTTTAAGCGACATAGTGGGCATGTGTGGACATGTTCAAACCTCCATCTTTAATGCTAATCACTTAGTCTCCTAATGTCCATTAAACCTGTGGACTCTCATTAATAAATGAGGATAATCCACAAGGGAGCCACTTCTAGATTGGGTTTCTACTAATCACCTATAAAAAGAGGTCATGGGATGCATTCATTTCATATACAAGAAGAGAAAATAAAGTTATGTTTATGAAATGCCATTAAAGATTTAAGGAAACCATCATTCCTCCTCTCACATTCCCCATTTCTTACTTACCCACTTTGCGAGTAACTTGTGACCAACCACACTAGATCTTCATTCATTAGTACAAAGTAAGAGAATGAGCATACAAGGAGGAAAAGGACCCCCACATAGAAGTTGGAGTCCACCTTGCTGCAACTAGTCTCCCTAGATTTTTATTGTAAGTTCTTATGTTTTTCCATTGACACATTAAAGTATTTGTTATTTTCTTCCATTAAACAATTTTGCAATTAGTGATTAGCAAACAAATTTTTACTTTATAGGATTTCCATTACTTGCATTTCCATTACTTGCATGATTGTTGTAAGGTAAATAATGTGGTAAACCATTAAAGTCCTTCCACATATTTTTTGTGATTAGTTTCACAACAAAGTTAGGATATTTGCACACTCATCCAAAAAAATACCCAAAATAGATTGTTGACTCCACTAAGGAGTTTGATCCAAAATCTCACTCATGGTTGTGTGTATGCTTGATTTTTGCACTCTGGTAGTTAATAGGCTATGTCCCTTATTTCTTGTTTCTAAAATGGTTACCCAAAAAGTGACATTTTTAGTTTAACTCATTGTTTTCATCAATCTCAGCCTCTAGCATAGTTGTTAGTATTTTTCCCATGAGGAGCACATATTTTTTCATTCGAAATATGTGTGACATTCGCATGCAGAAGATTTTTTTCTAGAGTGCATGCCTTGCATAGGTCTCTAGTGTTTATGTTGCATGCGCAACTGTTAGGTCACGTTCCATGCAAGCATACACATTTATGCATTTTTCAATTTCGTTGGTTCTATTCAAAACTTTTATACACGGGTTTAGTCATTTCCAAGAAGTTGTTGATAATATGATGTTATTTTGTTGAGTTACAAATAAGACATTGTAGGTAGGGAAAGAAATAGTACTCATTGCTTTTAGGGTTCCTTCTTTTTTCTTCATTATAATCATTTTCAACACTGACCCGTATTTTATTTGTTGTTAATTACATTTGGAATTGCTCAAAAGAATAAGGAACGCAATTTGATAAAGAAAAAACTCCTTTGTTTTAGTACTTGTCAAATTTAATTATTTGTTTAATTATTTTCTTTTCTTGTAAGTTCATTTGGCATTTAATTTTGAACAATAGTTCTTTCATTTTCATCATTTTAGTTAAGTTGTTAAAATCACTTGTGCATACATTTCACACATTAATCATATATGTTTGGTTCATGATCCTAAGCTTAGCCTTCTAAAATCAACAACTTAATCATAACTGACTAAATTTCTCACTTGCATATTAAAAATAATCTTGTAGTTAGGTTAGGATTGTGGGGATAGGCATCCAAATGATTCACCAAAATCATTCACATTGAGACATAATTGTTGTCCTTTAGGGTGCTTTAAAGTCATTTCTAATAGATGTGGTCACAACCCATTTGGAAAGGGACGTGTTATCCTTAGAGTGTCAATGATTAGGTCAAGATGAAGAGTTTGACGGAGTCACCTAGCACTTTTGAGATTCATTATCGCACCTTGACCATCAGAAGTTGGAAACCTCTTGTACACATCTATGAAGATGTATGTTAGTAGCCAATCATAGGTTTCGACTAGATGGCTTTCAAGGGATTGAGGAGGCGCCTAAGATAAATAGTTGTTGGGTACTAAGAGTTGTCCCCATTGCCCATCACTATAATTGTCTCTATCACACATTAAATCTCTCCTTTGGTAGAATCAATCACCATTCATTGAGAATGATGAAAGGTCCTATTACTATACATGATTGAGAGGAAGATGATTATAGTCTTAGGGTAGTGTCTCTTTCTTTTCTAAGAATTTTTTTTTTATATTGAAGCTTTGTATTATTTGTACTTTTTCAAATACACTTATAAAACATTTTCTCCACACCCGAGTACGTAGTTTCAATTTAGTTGCATTTTTATTTTCGTATATTATTTTTGTGTTGCACTAGTCCTTTGACCCATCACTTCATTGTCTAGAGAGATTTAATAGTTAGGAAATATAGTGAATCTTCATTTTCCTATGCGTTCTCACACACTTCAAGGCCTCCCTCCATTATTTGGCAGGGTTCCTAATTTTTCTATTTCTTTGTTGCGTCATGTTAGGTTGTATTCTATTCCTCCTTTAAGTACATCCATATTTGGTTCATCCTCAACTAACCCACACACATCAAGTGCTACCCCATCTACCTCATTTACCATTCCAACATCCAACATGGACTGCACTAACCAAAACCAAAACCTCCCATTTATGGCTAGTTTGAATCTTCCAAATTTGACTAAGCTTAGCAATGATCCTATCCAAAATGATACTTCTTAGATAGCCATGCCAACAAATATTCTCTCTGGAATTCTTGAGTTTAAAGGCCATGTGAGAAAATATCCTTCCAACCATATCATGTCCTTTCATCTATGGTGTTCATCCAGTAGTCTCACCGAAGATTTGATAGGTTTAGGATATTTCAATGCACCCTCACTAGAATTTTTGTGAAATGGTATATCGATCAACCAACTAATTCTCATGCCACATTTGAGTTCATAGACAAGGCTTTCCTTACATTCTTACAATTACCAATCCATCGTAATGCAAGAGTTTAAATTCTCACTAGTTTCTATTAAACTACAACCATTCATATCTTAGATCATATCTATGAATGGTGTAGAAGATGCAACTTGTGTAAGATCGGATTCAAAGGCCACATCCTTTTAGATTGGTTTTTGAAGAATAAGCTTCGTCTAAGTATTTATACACTATTATCCTTGATGCCCACCCTACTCATTTTTTCTAATAGTCTATTATGAGGCATCACATGTTGTTGTTGGTGTTATAGGGTCTATTAGGCAAGAGTCCAATTAGTTTGGTCAAATCAATTTCTCTATCGATACTAGAATGTATGGTAATCATGATGGTGGAGATAGTGTTTCATGTGGCCAACCTTCACATGGGCATCCACCTATGTCCAATATTAATCCCAATGTTCCTTATGATGGGTTGTGTCCTTCTCATCTAGCTGCTAGCACCTCTTACCCAGGATCTCATGCACCTCTGCATGTGTATAGCCCTTTGTGTAGTGGCCAACCCGCTTACAATGGTGCTTCCACATCGTATTGTCCTAATGCCTCTTATGGTGCCCCCCATCACCAAAATCCATATCACCCTTTTTCTGGCCCTCCTTTAGGACCCTTGACATCTCAACTCTCCTCACCTTAGTTTAATGTTAGTCTATTTTAGCCTTCTCCTCCCCAACAAGGCCAAGATTTCACCTAATGAAACATGGCTAACCTCCAAAATTCACAAAATAATAGGAATAAGAACAAAGGGAAGAATAAAGTGCATAACTAGAACCAAGGGGTTGGAGGCAATCCAACCAATCCACCCATAAATTTATGGGAAAACACCAATGTTGCAAAGTGGAACCATGATCCCAATAATACACCCAAGCAAAGGGAGGAATGATGAGCATAGAACCAATCATCCTTGCACTGTTTGCAACACATATGGTCGCTACACTTATTGTTACCATCACTTACCCAAGGTTCATTATTTCTAAGGAGTAGCCGCTAAAGCTAATGCTAACCCCTTACAGGGAAAATGTGGCACTCAACCTAACCACCCTCCTACTTCTTAGATGACATTTTTACAAAATCATTTTCTACTACAAGGGATAGTAACTACTCATCGAGCAACCTTGCTTTCCAATTAAGCAACTAACGCTTGACCACATGGAGATCCTTCATTCCAAAACATCTACATGAACTTTGAAAAATTTCACCTTCATACTTGCGACTGATAGTAAAAAATGCCTCTTAAGCCTCCTCTAATAGAACATGATGATTTTCTACCCTCCACTAGTGGTCTCTTGCAAATCCCTCAACCTAATGTTAACCATACTCCCAAAGCACAAAACAAAACTTTATGTTCTACTCGTCATAATTCACATGCAAGCACCACTCATAGCTATAATATTATGGATTACTAGGCTCAATTCGTCATCACCATGTCAATGCTTTATGTTCTTCAAAAATATCCATCACAATGAAAGTTGTTACTATCTGATTTGGGTGTCATCAATCCTTCGGATGCTTGGTGTATCACCTTTGATGTAGATACAATGAAGCCCCAAATTCCCTTGTCTATTATGTTTCAGATTTTGGTTACAATAAAAAACCTCATTGTATACTATTGCATCATAGTTAAAGGTATATCCATGTGAATCATGCCCACTGATATGTGGGAGAAGCTAGGGTATCCAAAACTAGTTCCATTAATAATCACCCTCTAGGCTTATGACGGATGCCCTTCCCAACCTAAACGACTTTACCAAAATGTCATTGTTGAATTGGCTAGAAATATTGTTTTGATCGATATTGAAGTTATATGCATTCCACTTAACTATAGTATTCTCCTAGGTCATAGTTATATGTATGCTAAGAAGGTGGCCGCCTCATCATTTTTTTATACCACAATGTTTCCACACAATGAAAAAACTATGTCCTTTGATCAACTTACATATTATGATCCTAAACCACAATCCAATCTAAACAATGTATTTACTATACTTGGGGGAAATCAACATGTTTCCTCTAACATTGATGTGGGTCTAGATGTCTTGATGGAATCCACCTTGCTTACGACCTATTATGGAGAACCACCACAAGTTTCATCACTAGAAACATCTCTTATGTGTACCGTTACATCATCTAATAATCCCTTAGTCAACTTGTCCTCCATAGAAGGTGCCTCATCTTTCGTGCCGACATTGGTAGGGAACCCAAGGGAAGAACATCCCATTATCATGCATATCCTTTTCCTTTTACATCCACCTATCACGGGGACTCCTTTGATGGCCACATCGAGTCTCCTTGGGCTTACCCTAGGCATTCTTGTTTGGTAACTTAATCCCCCCACTCCATCCTAATCCTGAATACTGCCTCCCCATTTAGTCTTAACTCATGTGAAACCTTTGAATGTTCACTTATCGTCAACATCAAAGTCATCTCAAAATCCCATCACACATACTAAGTCAAGAAAGAAAACAATAGCCTGGGGAAAGAACAAGAAAAATGGGCACATTGGTACTCTTGGGTCGACTATGGCCACTCAGAACACTGCACCTTCTCAAGTTGTTCATCCTTGTGCTATGTGCAAGCTCAATGACCATGACACTAACAAGTTCCTTACACACATAGATCTATGAAATCTTATCCACCCACTCATGGAAACTTCTAGTGAATATATTCCAGTGGTGGAAGTAATGTTTCATGGGTCATCAAAATATCTCGCATTAAACCACAATCCATTGTTGTGCATCAACCATCCTTGTGCATTATGCCAAACACATGGCCATCATTATCATGATTGTCCCCAACTCCCATAGTTTCAATATGCCTTGGCTATTGTTAGACAACTTCTTTTGTTGACCAATCCCCAAGTTAATCCTTGTCTTCAGGTGTTTCCTCCACCTAGTACATATATTGTGAAATATGTCACTATGTGCTACATATATACTTACATAAGTTTAATGTCTCATAATGACCCTTCATCTTCATCAAGTATGGACATTGGTGTTCCATTTGTCACTAATGTGATAGGATTGAATTAACCATGGATTGAACCTCATTCCATATGTTCTATCTCCACGATCATGGGTGTTTCATATGTGAGCCAAACATGAAAAACCTATGGTCTTGGTAGGGGTTTCGACACTAGCATTGTTCACCCTATAACCACCTAAATAGTCATACCTAATCTCATTGGCTCTAGTGCCCATGTTTCTCCACCTAGTTACCCATGGGACGATATGCATCATTGTGCTTCTTTCCTTCCTCGGGATGTGTTCACACCAAATAATTCCTTTGATTATTATTCCATTGAAATCAAGGATTTCATTCCTCCTAGACATGTTGATTGGTTCAAAAACCCAATTCCTTCTCTACAAGCCTTTGAGGAATGCAACATGGCCAATATTTCACTCACCATTTATTAAAAATCGAGTAAAATGAGAGAAAAAACATAAACATAAAGAAAACACATAAATATCAACAAACACGTGCACAAAGATTTACCTTGGAAACCCTTAACAAGGAAAACCAACCTTCAAAGATATATTTAATAATCCTTGCTCAATCCAGTCAAGTTGTGGCCAATCTGGCCAACATTAGTTACTTGAGGTCCTTTAAAATGGAGACAAACAAACCCTTTAAATAGGCTTGACTACATGCTAATACCACGGGCTATGAAACATTGTACCGCTATAAACTACCTATGGTTGACCAATTCAAGATTAACATAATATTCTTCTCTTTAAATTGACTTGGGGTAAATATTGACCCCCCTCAAGGTTTATTGATCAAGTATCCATGATTACAACATTCTACCCCCCTCAATTTTACCACCTAGGTCTACATCTAGACCTGACACCAATGAGCCATTGAATCAAGGGTACACATGCCTATACAAGGTCTTATATCCATATGCCATTTAGATGTCACTTTGCAATTTTCCATCTCCTAGATTCTATGTGCTTCCTTCATTACTACTCCTCGATCCTCACAATTCTTTTCCCTGATGTATTCTTAACATTCTCATAACCATTAACACATTACAAACCATCCAAATTCATGTGCACCATGTGACTAGATCCCAAGAAGCCACATGGTCCATCTTACTACCTTGATGGACCTAATGGACACTTCCACAGTTCGAAAAGTCACTCGTTGCCCAAACATTCAACCCCACATTTATATGAACCACATCCATGTGAATCAAACCAAAGAAACCCATTCTATGCTCCTTACTATGACTCATATCTCACAACATCACCACTTCCCATAGAGGCCATAACACACTGTCATTTCCTTCCTCATCTTTGGATTATTATTACAATGAGTCAATGCAAGTCTTATTTGTTACAAGCAGAATGATATAGATCTCACATTTTCCAACAGACAACAAATGACAATATTCACTTGCATATGACCTTCACTCTAACTTGATCTTTATAAGTAAGATGGACAAACAAGCAACAATTTTATCTCGAGGGCATATAAATAAAGAGATTAATGATAGTATAAGTTTTTCATTGGAAATGTTGCTTTAGCCGTCTTCACACGAGCCACAATATTTCCTCTATTGAGTACCATTAAAGGACCATATACATGTTACAAGCTCACAAATATCACCTACAATAGTTTGTAGATCTCTCATATTACCAATGGACACAATTTCCATTACACCTACTATAACACGTGGCTTCAAGTGTAAAGAAAATAGAGCTACACTAGTCTCCATGGATTCATAGCCACAACTACATTGGAAATAAATCAAGACCTCCAATACACATGTGTCATTGCCACACAATGAAAGAGCCATAGATCATCAACTTCCAACACTGCCACCATGATTATTACAAAGGAGAACCAAACACCAATCGAGCCCACATAAGGAATTAATCTCTTGTTCTCAATTGGTACACCTCTCCTCCATCGAGCACCACATATACCGAGAAATCTGATTTGGTTTCTTGCATGGCCTACCTCACCAACCCAATACACATAGATCCATGCACCTCTAGTAGATAGACAAACATGTGTACATCTTCCACAACTTCACATAGATCTTCCAACAACATATCAATACCATATCACATGAATCTACCACCATATTTTTGTAGAAAATTTGATCATGGATGTTGAAGGTAGATCAAAATAATCAACACTATATTTGGTTACAATTTGATCCAAACATTGCTTGTAGAACATCCCCATTCAACATAGCCAACACCTAATTAATAATCAACTCTTATGTCCATGTTTGGCTTGCAGATTGGAGAAATCATTGACCAACTTCTCTCAATAGTGACATAGCACCTCATAAAAACAATGACACCAACATCATACATGCACAAAACAATAATTCCCATGTCAGTCCACATGCACATTAATATGCCATGAATATGCAAATACACTAGGAGAACATATATTTATTCCATGCCAATGTTATGAAAATCAATCATAGCCACAACTAACAACTAGATCATAGAACTTGCAAGCCTTCCACTATGGAATCATAGTCATTCTACACTCATTCAATGAGTTTCTTTACCCCACTAACAATTTATGATAAATCCACTAACAATCTAGTCTCACGTGGCATATCTTGCAACATGTTATTCATAAACAAAAATAATGCACTCAAACTAACCTATGCTTGCATAACACAATCATCATTGTTAAGTTCAAAAAAGTATTTTATACTTCCATGGATCCCAACATTAGACCACTCTCACTAGAGACTCCAAGTCAATCTAGCTCTAATAACATATTAAAAACCAAGTATAGTGAGAGAAACAACATAAACATAAACTGAACACATAAATCTCCAAAAACACATGCTTTGAGATTTATTGTGGAAACCCTTAACCAAGAAAACTAAACTTCAAATGTATCTTTATTAATCCTTGGCCAATCTGGCCAAGCCATGGCTAATTTTGGCCAATAATAATGACTTGCAACCCTTTGTAATGGAGACAAATGAGCCCTTTAAATATGACTCATTACATGCTAATACCATGATGAGCTATGAAGCTGTGTGCCATTACAAACCACCTATCATTGACCGAGTCAAGATTAACTTCCACATGGTGCCATTTGTTTCTTGATATTAGGTACTTCACTTGGGAGCCATTTTTCCCATGAGATTATTTTTGTTATCACGAGAGCTCATGAGCTTAGTTTTCTACACTATTTGGATCATTGGTTTTGTTTTCACGAGCACTTTTACATCGTGATATCTATTTCATGTGTGTGGATATTTGATCTAGGAGCCACTTTTTTCCTACCTTTTTTTGTTAGGTCCATTGCGATCCCTTCAAATATACTTCTTCAAATAGGTATATAGATGTCACCCTTGCATACCAATTTTTGACCATCTTGCACTATTTTTTGTCTTGGACTCCTTCTGTTTCAACACCCCATCTAGTCTTGTTACAATTTTCTTTCGCCCTTAGTATATAATCTTGGCTTGGTATTTATGGTCCTTAGTTCTATTTACACTCATGGTTGTCTTTATAACCCCTCTTATTATATTTGACCATTTCTCTTGGTATTAGACAATCATTGCCTAGGTCAACCTTGTTTATTATACTTTGTACAAGGGAAGTCTTGAGTCTTATCATCATTGGCCTACTCATCCATTTTTGTCTAGATATTAGTTAGTTACATTTGATATTTAATATGCTACACCTTGTGCTGGTTCTAGGGGGATTCGAATGAGCCTTCCCCTATCGATATCAAAAAAATTATTTTAGGGGATGTGACACCTATCCAATGAATGCTATGCAATAATATTCACTCATTAAAATACATATGCTATAGGAGATTTGTTTTAACACAATTTTGTTCCTATGTAAACAAAAGAACATACACCATACCCATAACTCTTTTTCATTTTCCAAATGATAAATCTTTTAAAATTGAATAGCAGGATGAATTTAAATAATAGGATGAGTTGAGTGATAAGTTAGTAACATCATACCTTCACTTCAAGATTTAACATTTAAAAATAAACATGACAAAATACTAAGGAAAATATCTCCCCCTCGGTTTGAAATTGATCAATTGTAATGTAGTCCAGTGAGTAGTAGGAAGATGCCTCCAAAGCATTATTTTGCCGCTTGCCCGAAGTGGAACAAAATGATCCGCCCAATCAACTAGGATCCTATTCGGCTTTCTATCTCGAAGAAACCTTTTGACTTCTTGGCCCTCTATGCCCGTGACTCCAAGAAAAACAAAGCACAAACTACTCTAAGAAGATTGTCACAAGAAAATATTTCTTTCAAGAACTATTCCATCTCTCAATAAGCTCCAACCTCTCAACCTCTTTTACCCCCCTCAACACAACTTCCTCCTCTCTATTTATTTAGTTTCCATACCCCCTCTCCAAATCTCCTCAACTGCCCTCATTAATAACCATCAACCTCTCCATCTAGATTTTTTGAAAAAAACTTAATAAAATAAAGTACTAAATGAATTACATAAAATAATAATAAAATAGAATGGAAAGTCTTTCTTTTCACGCTAGCTTATAAATGCAACTTGACAAATTTCCCCAAAATTTATGACAACCCACCATACCCATTTAATTCATCATACCAACCAATAATCAAAGTCAATGAGGGTGTTTAATGCTACTAGATATTTATGTATGCAATATAATTTTCATAATCATTAACGGATTAATTAAATAGTTAATGATGATGAAGACGTCGACGCCGACGATTAACGTCCACTGAGACCTAATAGTAATTAACACATCAAGTAATTGTACTAGTGTACATGTGTAGGATATGTATGTGTAGCTGGCATACACATAGCTTGCACATGTACGAGTGATAAACAAATCACTACCTCTAGTGCATAATTCCTATATGGTCATAACAAAGCATGCAATACCATAAATTGAGTAAATGCATCATTCAATAATCTTAACTAACAAAATTACAATAATTCATCAATCATTGATGATCACACTTAAAATATCGAAGGGGAATAAAAATGAGTGTTCTACACATTGTAGGAACCAAGTGAGAAAACAAGAGTGGCACACCTAATCCCCAAGCAATATTCTCAACTAAATTTGAATCATCCTTCCCCCCTAACCTACTTCCATCTTCAACATGCTATACATTCCTCTATTGGACTACGTTGGAGTGTCAACTACATTGATCTAACCCCAAATAGAACCCATAAGTGGAAGTGTCAACTATCTTGACCAAGCTTCCCCAACATGCAACAAGCAGTTGCCATTACACATCTAGAGGAGAGTAGCTTAACACAACCCTCCCATGATTCCAGGTTTCAGAGGATAAATGGTGGGAAATACCTCCACTCCTCTTGATAAAATTTTGGTCAACATGATACTTGGTGGGTAATACCTCCACCCTTCCTGATAAAACTAGGGCCAACACCCTATATCAAGCCATACTATGCAACTACTGTTCTTAGAGTCACATCATCGAATAACCACTTTGAGAAAGCTATGCATCCTATCAAAACCACACTTACCATAGATCATAACAATATTTGAAATCATAAACTAAATCATAAATAAAACTTTTAGTATACACTATCTTCCTGATGTCTATGACATCCAAGTTACCTTAGCACTACAATGATTTGGCAATTACATAGCTCGCCAACCTATATGTTTGCTCACTAATAACTCATATTCATGTAGATACATCACAAATTTCATATGAGAATGCATATTTGTATTTACATTCAATTAAGAAATGTATGTTTATTTACACCATGCCTCACATCTATTATGCATTCACAACATAATTTTGAACTTGTATCCATGTACTGGAAATCCACATTTTAATTTGCATGTTTAAACAAATCACATAACTATCATCATCATGAACATATAACAGTTAAAAAATAATATCGCACAACACATAAATAGGTCCAGATGTACACATCTCAAATGTATATATTAGTCTAACTGAGCTCAAATAGATGCTAAGCAATGAATGACTAAGAGGAGTAAAATCAAAGTTCTAACTGCATAAGGCCAAAATATGGGGTGTTATAGGGGATTGGTTTAAAGGCCTTGTGTACCTTGGTCCCATTTACATAATTGGTGGGTAACCTTGGACTAGGTAGGGAGATTCATCATTTGTCCCAGACTTGATCATTTCTCACATGCTCGATGCCAACTCATTATTGCATTGTTGAGATTCATACGCATTGATGGTTCTAGTGGCCAATTCTAGTGAAAGATCACTAGACATGTGGTTCTTGCTAGTATTCTTTGAGACCTCATATGGGAGTATCCATTCGAGTAGACCCTTACATGTTCAGTCCAATGTTGGTTATAATGTTCTAGCTCCAGTTGTAAATATTGAGATGTGTTTGGCTTTACCATCCAAAGATCTCGTTCCAAATCCTAGCTCCCCTAATTTACACAATAGGGATTTTGTTAGTGCAATTGTTTGCTCCCTTGGGTACCATTGTTCCTTCACTTGTGGCTATGCAGGATGCAATATTGATTATTGATATGTATATCGATTTGGACCCACATTGCCATGATCCCAACTTGTATTGTACTATGATATTTCCATGAACATGGGTATGCCCTCCTTGTTGATATTGATATCATGTATACACCTCACATCATGGTTGTTTCTTTTGAAGGTGGTATTCATTATTTTCTTTAGGTGGTCCCTCCCTCTTTGGTCAGTCTTCTCTCTCCCCTCTACTCTATCATAACATTTGGGTAAGAAATCGTGATGTTTTGGCTATATGAATTTCTCCTAACCTTACACATCAGGGGGCACCTATTATTACCCTTAATTTTCTCATCCGTGTCATTTCAGTAGTCATACCTGGATACATCACCATTCCATATATAATCCAAGTCATACCTAGATACATCACCATTCCATATATAATCCATATTGTGCACCCCATTATATCACTAGATGGCCTTTTTTAACCTCACTTATCTTGGTTAAACCTTTAGTTGATCGTTTCTAGGGTGGCACAACTTATCATCTATCTTCTATGCAAGTTGCATAGTAAATCGTTTGAAAATCACCCAACCCATGAAAATCCAAAAAATAGTTAGCCCATGGCTCATAAATGCACATGTGCTTATTTAGGTGGTGTAGTGGGTACCCATGCCTTGTTCAAACCTCGATCTTCATTAACGTCAATCACTCAGTCTTCCATAGTGCCCATTAAGCTTGTGGACTTAATACAAGGGAAGAATTTACATGGGAGATACTTCTAGATTGGGTTTCTATTATTCATCTATAAAAAAAGGTCATGGGGATGCATTTCATATACAAGAAGAGAAAATAAAGTTATTCTATTGGAATGTCTAGAATTAAGGAAATCATCATTCCTCTTCTCACATTCCTCATTTTTTGGTTACCCTCTTTGCCATTAGCTTGTGGCCAACCATAAGATAACTTCATTCATTACTATAGAGTGAGAGATTGAGCACACAAGGAGGAAAATAACCCTCTCAAGGAGAATTTGGAACACACCTCACTGCAACAACTCTCCCTAGGTGTTTATTGTAAGTTCTCGTGTTTTTCTATTGGTGCAATAATGTATTTGTTATTTTCCTCCATTAAACAATTTTGCAAATTGTGATTGGTAAAAAAATCATTATTTTATATGTTTTTCATTGATTCCATGATTATTGTAAGATAAACAATGTGTTTGCTTGAAAACCATTAAGGTCCTTTCATATATTTTATGTCCTTAGCGTCATAACCAACTAAGTTAGGGTTTTTGCACACTCATCCAATAAAATACCCAAAATAGATTGGGGACTCCATTGGGGAGTTTGATCCAAAATATCACTCTCAGTTGTGTGTAGAATTGATTTTTGCATTCTAATAATTAATGAGATCTGTCCTTTATTTTCTATTTTTGTAAAAATTACCCAGAAAGTGTCATTTTTGCTTAAAGCCCTTGTTTTCTTCAATCTCGGCCTTCGACACAACTGTTGATCTTTTCCCCATGAAGAGCGCATATATTTTTCTTTGAAATTTGTAGCTATATATATCTCATTAACGATCGACTTGCTTATAATTAGAATTGGGTTGATGGAATACCAGTACGTAATTGTATGTGAGAGAATTGGGGAAGCTTTCAGAATTATTCCAGTGGAAAGGAGAAGTTGTGAGAGGACTACCCAATTGGACTAGCATAAGAACATTTGGGAGAAGAGCTCTAAGATATGTTGTTATACTTAGTCTGATTGTCCAACATTAGTGGGTTGGATCTCAATGAAGTGACCTTCAAAACGTATTGAAAATAACCTCATTGTTAATTGATTCTCCAGTTCCAACGAGAAAGTGAGACTTGGGCATCTTTTGACACAAGCACAATCCCAAAATTCCCCATGCACTCCACATGTCCCTTCATATTTGGGTCCAACAACAATTGATACTCCACTCCTTTATTTGTGGAGTTGTAACATCTCCCCATCCTGTTGTGGATCTACCCTAATTCAAAGATTGACAAATCTTATTTCTCTCTATCACTATCACACCTTTGAAATCTTGCTTGGATACCACATGTTATTCTTTGTTCATATTTGACAATGACATATGTAAGTCGAACCACCAAACTAAGTCTCATAAATAAATTCAAAATTAAAAAATAGTGATTTCCTTGAAAAAAATAAAAAGCCATAACTACTTAAATTTCAATGAAACCATTATCAAGATATACGAAACATTGTCCTCAAATACCTTAACTACATCCACTAAGCTTAAAAACTCTCCATTTTTATTTTAAATTAGTACATCAAACCATAAAAAAATAAATGAAAAAACTTTGTATCTTTATCCGATGTATCTGTCTCTCAATTCCCTCAGACATTTCCATTTACTAATTTCGAGGTAAGCCAATTTAGCAACTTGCAAGTTGTTGAGGTTGACTGCCCATAGTTCTTAGGTTGACACGTGCATTTTAACCCGCTAGTGAAGTTTGGGGTGCGAGTCTTTAGGTGGGAGGAAGGTTTGGTCGGTGGTTGTGATTATCCATAACTTCGTAGTATTGGATTCCACAAAGGATTATGTTAAAATATTGTGTAACTGCAAAGAATATTCTTATCCCCTTTTGTGGATAAAGATAAAATATATTTATTATTGATTAGATCAATCCCCTTTTGTGGATTGATCATGTCGGGCATTGTAATTGACCAAATCCCATTTTTCGGATTGGTCAAACCCTAATTGTAATAGGCTAAATGAAAATATGGCCCCAGAATATATTAAAGTGGTTATAACCACCCAAAATGAGAAGTCAGCCCTGCCAGTGAAAAGACACATGTTCAACACCTGCCAGATTGTATAAATAAGAGAAGCCAACACCTCATTTGGACACACACTCTTCTCACTCATCTAGTGCGCAAGTATTGAAGGAAGCTGCAGTTACCAGTTGCCAGAAGAAGGAAGAGAGAGAGAGGCGCATCCTTGGGAGAGGAATTTTTGTATTGCTTGGTTCATTGTCTTGGCATTGTATTGGCTATCTATATTAAGGAAGTTTTGTTGGGTTTTCTTCCCCTTGAGGGTTTCCCAGGATAAATGCTTGTGTACTCTTGTGATTGTGTTTCTCTCAGTGATCATATCTATGCTATTGTTATCTAGTAAATTGAAAGTAACCTAATAATAGCAAAAAATTTAACATGGTATCAGAGCTAAGCTAAAGAGAGCATCTTTCATAGGAAAAAGAAAAACGTCATTGTTGTTGTACATGAAAATTAGGGTTTTTTTATTAAAGAATGTTTTCAACCTCAAATCCATCTAGAAAGGTGTGCCCTACCTCAAGGAACATTTTGGCATCCTCAGTGCACTTTTTCAGTGGCTAGATCTCCCGAAAAGTGAAACCCTAGTTTTTACAAAGTACCAGAAAACTAGAAGTACCAGTGTACCAGAAGTACCAAAAAACCAGAAGCACCAGTCTAGAAATCCGCAGATCAAGTTTGGAGGGGTAAAAGTTGGATTTTCTAAAATCTAAACACACCAGGCTACTCGCCTCAGTCCAATGCATCTTTTGGTGAGTTCAGTTTTCAGATCCAAGTAATTTGATTTTTTTATTATTTCTATAGCCTGGAGGGCTAGGGTTTCTTCTACAAGAAAGAATGTCTACCAGCATGAGGGTAGAAGATAGGCTGGAAGGATCTAGAAACTTCAGATCCTAGAAGCATAGGTTGTAGATGATTCTAGACGAGAATGATCTCCTAGAACATGTTACAGTGGGTGTACCAGAACCAGATGAAGAAGAGAAAAAGACCAGGATAAGAAGAATGAAAAGAAAGCAAAGAGAATCGTGTCAGATTCAGTAAAAGATCACTCGATCCCTCATATATCCTAACTATAGACAACAAGGCAAATGTATGAAGCACTCAACAGATTATATGAAAGCAAAGACGTTAGATGGAATCTTACCTTAAGAAATCGACTTCGTAATATGAAGATGGACAACTCAGAATCTGTCACATCCTATCTTATGAGAGTTTCTCAGATCAGAGATCAACTTGCAGCTATTGGAGATGTCATTAGTGACAAAGAACTTGTAACCACAACCCTAAATGGGTTTCCAACATTTTGGATTCCTTTTGTACAAGGAGTGTGTGCAAGAAGCAAGTTGCCCAAGTTTGATAAGTTATGGGCAGATTGCACACACGAAGAATCTAGACTTGCAGATCAACATAAGAGATTAATTTTCGATGAAGAGGAAGCTCTTACAGCTCAAAAGAACAAAAGAAGTTCCTTCAGGAAGAAAAATAAAGAAGCTAACTCCGTAAGAGTTCCAGATAAGAAGAGAGATGTTTCAAAGATCAGATGCTACAACTGTCAAAAGTTGGGACACTTTTCTTATGACTGCCCTCAAGGAAAAGAGAAAAGAAATCATCAAGCACATGTGGTAGAGGAAGAGGAATCTCCTCCCTCAAAGAAAGCTTTAGCAGAAATTAAGGATTATGTACTTTAAGTTAAAGATAGTTGATCTGAAGAAAGATAGCAAATGGTGGAGTCCGTGGAGCCTCCCCACACAAAAACAAAAGATAAGTATTCATGTTTATTTTTAGTATCTTGTTTACTTTAATACTTTATCATTACAAGTTAGATTTTTGTGAGAATGTTAATTAACCTCGTTTTACTTCAATGTCTATGCAGACTTATGAAGGAAGTATCAAAGAAGAGGATGAAGAAAGAGATAAAATATTTATTTCATGTATGATCACTCATGAGAGTGACAAAGAAAGCATATTGTAAGTAAGTTTACAAGTCTCGGAAGAAAGAACTTATGCTGTGACTTGCAGAAGTTAGACAACACGAGAAGGACGTATGATATGATGACAGTCAATAAAGACCAGACAATATCCAGTATTTATATAGGAGCAGGAGGCTCCTAAAGATGCAAAGCAGAAATATTCAAGATGAAGAAAAAGATGGATACTCAGATATAGTGGATGAGATGCAGGTAACTATAGGTTGCTCCAGTACCGTTCTTATAGATGCAGAGGGAGCAGGTTGATCCAATATGAAGACAAAAAGAAAGAAATATGCGAACTCAAGAAGGCACCCAGGATATTACAGAAGAGAACTTCAAGGATGATGATTAGAAACTATCAGTTTGGTGCAAGAGGGAGCTATGTCTCCAAGTTTGAAATAGAAGATCGTGATTTGATGCAGTTAGGAAAGAAGATGGATGGTGCCCAGATATTTTGATCAAGATGAAAATTATCCAGTAGATGCATGGTGCCCAACAGATGGGTAGCATGGTATTATACCATTGAAAGATTTTGGACCACAAGAGATTTTTTTGGATCCCATAGCTAGACCTTCGTAGAGAAGGAAGAGACCTTCGTAGAGAAGGAATGAGCAATCCCATAGGTAGACCTTCGTAGAGAAGGAGAAAGGAAGAGACCTTCGTAGAGAAGGGGAATGAGAAATTTTCCAAGGTTGGACTCTGTCCAAGTGTTGAGTTTTGGATACTCTAGGGACATGCTAGAATACCCTCGTAGAGAGGGGTGTGACCACCCTCATAGAGAGGAATGTGGATGTTTCTCCAAGGGGCAGCGGGCAGATATTCTCCTCTGGCCAAGGATGGAGTAGCTTGGAACACAAACCTTGACCATGTGGAATGGTTAGTTGGCTCTTGAGGTTTGTGTCATGATCCTGCGTGGATCATGGAAAGGGAGTCTAGTCTTGCCCAGGCTAGCATCTTAGCTTCTCTAGTTCATGTGGGATGA